>VXBT01001184.1:144312-277598 GCA_013400235.1 Oriolus oriolus | reverse complement strand
AGGGAACATGTACACTCTGGAAATGGTAAGAAAACAGATCTGTTTCCTTATGATTTTCCCGTGTCTCATCTCTTGCTATTATTGCCTGCTTTATCAAGAGTTTTGTTGCACATTTAGCAAAACTTTGTTCCTCCATTTTAGTTATAATAAAATTGTTTTTCTTCTTTTTACGATGTTTATTTTAAGGTGTTTTCAACTGTTCTTTCCCTGTGGAGTCATCTTATCTGTAGAAGCTGAGAAATTGGGAGAGCAGTGTCAAAAAGAGACTATTTCTCAGAGACAGGTGACTTCCTGGGGTTTCTTGGATTGTTTGAAACAATGGTATTGAAGTGTAGTAAAATACGCAGTGCATAAATACACATAAATATATAATAAATGGATCTGAAATTCTAAGGAATATATGAAAAGTAATCCATCATATATTGCCTGCATTTAATAAAGTAATTAATTTAATATAATGTATATTGATTGCACATAATCCAGCAAGTAACATCTTTAGTTCAATCTCTGGGCGCTTCTTTGCACATTTTGCAAGCAGAGAGAAAATAAATCAGAGACGATAAAGGCATGTGCTGCGGTGGGCTAGCTAATCAGACAACAAAGGCATGTGCTAGCCAAAGGGCTAGCTCGGCTGGACTGAGCACTGAGCAAATTTGCCCCCCAGCTGCGGAGGAGGACGGAGGTTGATCGTTGGCAGAAGGACGGGCGAGGTCTCTAGCGGGGCTCGCCTTGGAAAAGGTGCAGAGGAGAAAGGAAGGAGGCGAGGGACTCTTCTTGGGGAAGCAGGAACAGGTTTATTAACACTGGGAAGAGGGACCAAAAAGAGCCGTGCACCGCTCTGTGCAGGTGGTTTTATACTCCGGTGGCAGAGGCGGAGCAGACCCGAAACAACCAATAACGGTACCGTTAAGGGCAGGTACAGAGGCGGGGAACATTACACAGCCACGAATGGGAGAAGGGGTAGGCGGGGAGGGCGAACGTGGGCCAGTAGTAAGGCACAGCATGACGGGGAGGTGGGGAGTGCGGCGGCCATTGCGTACGCGCAGGGTGTCACGTCTTTCCCGCCGCAGCGAACGGTTTTTCCCGCCCAGCTGCCTCAGGGCAGCCATGTTTGGGTGGGCAGCTTGAGACCCAGAAGGGCCAAACCAGAGGGCCCCCTGACCAGCTGGGTCCAGGACTCTGTGGCAGGAACTGGGGCACACCGCAACAGGCTTGTTCTACATCTTATAAACCTTAACTTCTCTGTGCTGGTAATCAGCCTTTGTCAGATCCAGGTCAAAGTTCAATTAGAATTCTTACATAAAATAAGAAAAAGGAGGAGGGGGAAGGGGGAATTGGGCGGATGAGTTGTGGGTGGTTGGTTTGTTTGTTTGCCTTATTCCTAAACCAGTGTAGATACATGATATGGAAGATGTTTTCATTAACATTTTGATTTATCTAGTCTTAAAAGATGGGAAACACCTTTTTTTATCTACTGAAAGTCATGCGCAGAGACGTCCATGTAGATCCCTTTAGGGTAATAGCACAAAGCTCTGAAAGGCTAAAGATTCACCTACTCCTTATAGCAATGGGAGAGAGACTTTCTATGGGGCAAAATGCTTTATGAGAGATTCTCCAAATACATATTTATGTGTCTTCTATAAAGAAAATATTTTCTAAACAAAAACTTTTGGAGTATTTACTTTCCATGCTGGATTTTGGACTTTTATGTCTCAGCTAGTCAGCTTTTACAATTTTCTGTTCTAATCATTCCCTGATACCATTCCTTGAATACATTTTCATAACGCATTTTGCTGAAACACCATAAACTTCTGTAGAACTACATAAATTAATGATAATCAGAGAATTAGAATTCTATACAGTACACAAGTCAAACTTCTTGGTGTTCTTTCTAACTAGCTAGTTTACATAAATTTGTTCAGGTTTATAGAAAGTGCAGTTGTGTGCATTTTGATATGTTAGTTATTTTATATTTTTGTGTAGCATTTAAAAGAATAAGAAAAATATAAGACCTTAGGTTTTTTAATCCAACTGAGTTCTTTATTTGGAAACAAAGCATGCCTTTTCTGTTTTTAAAAGAGTGTTTGTGGCTAACACTATCAGAAATTTTATGCACCCACAAAAATGTGTGGAGAAATTGCATCCTTCAAAATAAAAAGCACACAGTTAATCTCCCAGACCCTTAGCAATGCATCAGGAAGCATTCCTCAAGTGCACTTCAAGAGTATGGATTTGTCTCCTCTTTGTAAATTAGTAATGGGATTTGAAGTATCAGAAGTCTGTTTTCATCATGTCGCAGGTTTTGAAGGACTTCTCTCCTAGTATGGTTTTCTTTTTGAGACTTGGTCTGACAAAACCTCTTTTGATCTCTGATCTCCCCAAGAAGGACAGGAGAAGAGCCAGAATCTGGTTTTAGCTAATATATAAAAGCCATTAAAGGATGATTCATTCCTGTGTTAGCTATTTCTAGGCTGTCACTTTACAGTACCTCCAACTGCAGTCCTAGGTTATGTCTAGGAAGATAGATTTTTTTTTTTTTAATTTTTGTGCCAGAAAATATTTTTTTAAATTACCTAATAATAAATAGGCAATAATGGGGTGATTCCTCTCAGAAAAAGAATCAAGTACTAGTTTCTCTTTTCACAGTAAAAGGGTTCTTGAAAAGTATCATGAACCTTTTCCTTTGATGAGTGAAAAAATGTACTAAAATCGTATTCTAAAAGAGAAAAGAAAAAAACCTCCTTGATTTGCAAGAACGTGTTTGTAAAGTTAATGATAAATGCATTAGTTGAGTTCTCTCAGAAGCCCTGATTAACTGTTAATTTAACTATCCATATCCCTTTCATGTCATCCATAAAAGAGTACTTCTGTAATGGTCTCTTTCTAGTCATTCTTTTGAAATATCATAGAGAACTCATTAAATATTGAAGCAAAACTTGAACAATCTTTCTAAGGCAGCATAGAGTTAGAAGCTGCCTCTAGCAATATTCATATTTTAGAAAAAGTTACACCCTGATCCAGAGCAGCTTTAAATCTGACATGATGCAGCAGTCTTCTAAGATTTATCACTTACTTTACCTGTACCTTACCCTCATATGGTAATACTCTATGCATGCTTTTATATATCAATTAAGGAATACTGTACATCACAAAGAGAGGACTCAGGTTTCTGCAGATATTTATGTCCCTAAATCCCTCAAAGGAACACTTCCTGTATACTGGGGGTAGACAGAAGCACCACATATAAAAATCTCAGTGTTTATATACTAGAGAGCAAATTCAGTTTTCCAGTTTCAGAGGCTGTTTCATCCCTGATGATTACATGGTGCCCATTAATTCACTTGCAGTCTGTTATTGATTACTGGACTTAGCATCATGTTTTTGAAAGAACCAATTTATAGAGAGTGCTCCTTAGGAATAGGGATGTTTTGTTTCTCAAAAGGAAGAAAGAGGCTACTTTTAAATTATGCCATTTCAGCATATTCAAAAAAATCTTAATTTTGATCAAAACAAGTTGTATTACAGATCCATTGCCAGGAGCTGAATGTGAATGTAGATGCCATTGAGAAGATGATTAGTCTCAATGATTTCATTTTCAGGCCTCTGAAAATGATGGTTTGCGTGATTATACCAAGAGTCCTACAACAACAGACAAAATCCAAAATCTGTTCATGATAAAAATAGGGATAAATATAAGGAGAAGTCTGTGCTACAATGGGGAAAAGTTGTAAGAAACTTGTGAATTATTATGTCTTACATATTGTTGCAACAAACCTTTTTAAAATCAAATGAAAATTAAAAAAAAAAATCGAAATTCAGAATACCATCTTACAATTTTATTTATCCCAGAAACAAAAAAAGCAAACCAAAAACAAGAACGCAAAGAGATCCCTTTTTTCTGCCCCAAACCTCTTAATGTGGGTGGGTTTGGTAGTAGAAATATTACTTTTATATCTTCTGAAGTTTAGGGTACTGGAATGGGTTTCAGGATGTTTGGGGTGTTTACCCATTTGTCCAATGCAGATGCTTTGGTCGAGATGAGCTGTTTGACTGCTGCATTTCCAGCTCATCAGACCGGATCAGTGCAAGGACCCTGTGCAGGATGAGCTGCAGAGAGCTGCAGCTGCCCAGTGCTGCCCGTTTCTACTGCTCATGTCTTTGACGTTATTCTCTCCACAGGTCTTTCAGTCCATGACTCTTCATTGGTAGGGCTTTTTAGATTTTATGTCATTAGTATAAACTTTAAAAATACTGAAATGGTGCTTAAAACTGATGGTTTACTTCAGTTTTAATGTCTTCTTAAACCCATATTCATTTTACCAGTGTAGTTTTCTGATTAGTCATTATCCAGTCTACATTTATTGAATTAATCTTCACACTTTGCCTTAACTGATGATTGTTCTATGTACGTAACTTTGAATGTTTTGCTGAAAGCCTGATAGATTATTTGAATTCCCTTCTTCCTCCCCACCCCCAAACATCAAATAATTAATATTAGATACATATTTAGAATTAATATATTTTCCCTTCATCTTTCTGTTTTTCCTCTTTCACTGTTTATTCTAACAGCACGCATTATAGGTCTCTTGATATATAAGTCACTACTTCCTCCTGTTTCTTCCAAGGTGTAAGTCCTGTATTCGTGTAGCACTATGATACTGTTCTTAGAAATCCTTCCTGTAAATTCACAATCTCTTTCTTTCAGAGTTTAATTATAAAGATCTACCATTCCCTTGGTTGTTATGTAGTACACTTTTATGTCTACTCAGTGATGTGTTTTGTGTTCCTGCATCTTTGTTTACAGTAGTTGAGAATCTGTATCAATGTGTTTCTGAAAAGGAAAAACAAAAATAATAAGTTGCTGTAGGAAATAGGGCTACTATTAGAAATGAAAATTTCAGTTACAATGCATTTGCCAGCTTTTATTTTTACCCTGACTTAATAGTCTTTGGCAGAATGATCACATCCAAATATTGTCTTCCCCACGCCAAGCAACTGCATTGTTTGATCTCCCTTTAGGGAGCCCTGAGAGGGTTTGCAAATAAGGGTAACACCTTTGAAACACATTTGAAAGAAGGCAACCTCTGGTCAGAATATCAAATCCATTTATTGAATGGAGTTGTCTGAATGCATACTCTGCACTATAAAAATAAAGTAATCCATCTGTTGAATGGAGCTGTCTGAACACACGCTCTCCACTATAAAAATTAGGTAATCTACCTTTGCAGGGAGCACTAAGCACCGCTGCATTCACCACAGGGAAAAATATATATAGGATATTTAGTTAGGTATATATTGAGAGTTACTTTCTGATAGCTTGTCTTTGCCAAAGTGCTAACTAAGCACTGTGTTAAAGCATCGGTTTATACATGCACAGGCAATTTAACAGTGTGCATTTCTTAGGCAGTGTATTTTTTAATATCATATATACTACATATATACTTACACATAGCTACATATATACTTAACCTATCAATGGCTTTGTTCTTTCTGCTTTCTATGCTTTAGTACCCAGTAGGGCACTTCATAATTTCAAACTCAATTTTTTTTTTCTCTTTTTAAATTATCTCCCTTGCTTTTCGTTTATTTTTTGTTTTGGTTTTTGGTTGATTGGTTGGGTTTTGTTTTTGTTTAAAAACAACCAGAAAACCAGTAGAGTTTCAGAATGGCCATTAAAGGACAACTGTCACTCTCTTTAGGAGGTAGAATATATTCTCTTTCTCAGTAAGCAGAGGGGGGTAATCTTTCATTAGCTGGGTTATTGGAAACACCTAGTTCTTGCTCTGGGATATAATTTTGATCAGGCACAGTATCGCTGTACCAAACACCACACTGCATGAAGAGTTGTGTTTGATATTACAAAATTTCTTTAACAAGAGCATATGTACTATTTTGTGTATTCTACTTGGATAAGATGCGTTTTCCTACAATTTAAAAATGAGAAAAACTGCTTGATTTTTCCTGAAGGCAATATATTTCACTGCCTGCTTAAAATAATTTTTACTGGGATGGTTCATAAAACAATTAACTACATTGTAGAGTGTCCTCATCTGAAGGTACTGTTTAAATAGCTTTCCACTTCATGCTGATAATTTTTTTCCTACTATTTCTACATCACAGTCAATCTACTATTTTCATTGCTACTAGGTCAGTAATTACTGATCACTTGGTCATTCAGCATAATTCTTTAATGCTGCTGTGAGTGAAGGTACAAATTGATAATGGAGAATAATTCCATTTTACTTTCATATTTTTCCTAGGAAGGTAGAACCAAGCACACAGTAATTTCTGAGGCTTAAGGGATTTTGATACTTAAGATGTGATACTTTATTATAGCTTTGAAGTGGCAACTTAGATTTCTTGTTTCAAAAACCAAATGCTTAAAGCATCTATTATAAAATGATTGATATATGTAGAAATAATTAATGTGCTTTGCTGGAAGGGACAGAATGCACAATCAAGGCCAGTTTCCCAGAGCCATAGCTCTGTGTCATCCATGCTGATGTCACCAAGGGGAGAAGCTGTCCAGTTCAAATATCCACGTCCTAAAAATCATCTACTATTTGACACTGTGAGATACAGGTCACAAACTATATTCCAGTTGCCTTCCACTTGTAGTAAACTTAAGAACTAAGTAGAAAATCAATGCCACCATTAAAGTCTTCCACAGGAAAAAATGCAGGAGATATTAAGAGCATCTTTTCACACTAGCAGTACATTTGCTAAGTCAAAATGTGAAATGGAAAATATCACCCATTTATTTAAAAAAACTTTTCAGAACAGTGGCTACTGGATGACTCCCAGGAAAGAGTTCAAAGCAAGACAAGCATATATTCCACTAATATACTTCCAGTTTGCCAACCTTTGTGGTGCTCCCTGATGAGGGTTAATGCCTTTGTATTTCAAATTCCTTTTTTATTTTTTTTCCTGTGTTGATAGGAAAAAATATGAAGCCATATTAGCTCTGTCTCTTCTCAATAAACATTTAATTTTTTTGTCACTTAAGATATAATGCTGCTACATTAGAACTTTATATTCTTTTGCTCTAGTCATAATTTTAGTTGTGTTTCATGTTCTCCATATTCAATTAGCTATCCTCTACCGACAGCTCTACTTCTTCCAGGATTTGTTCAAAATACTGTAATTATGACACACACTTTTACTTTTTCTTACCTTTGCCAAAGCAAAATTCCTGTGTATATGACACAGCAGATGTGTTGACTATAATATGTTCTGTTTGATACTCTGAGATGTTTCTTTTTAAAATTGCTTCATTTATATAATTCCTTTTCTGCATTTTTGCATGAAGTGTGGTGCACAAGTGTCTCACATCTCTTCCCTTTTAGCTGAAAAATTGTATGAACTTTGACCCTACTTTCCTCACTGATTTTTTGGAAACTCTTGAGAGCTTTGGTCACCCACATGGTTTTTGTGCTTATTGTGGTCAGACATCACCAAACTGTGATGACTCTGTTTTCTGGGCCACTGTTTTTTCCTTTGTGGGCAAGATTCCTTTCTAAGGATTACCTGAGCCTACACTTCTTTGACCATTTTTTGTCACCTGTGACACTTGCTTCAGGTCAGTGTGAAGGAGGTTTAAGCTTAATTATTTATTCCAGCATGAAAAACTGTCAGTAACCTCTGTCTTGCTGTTGTTGGGGCCTTCTCCAATTTTATGTATTTTAGTTCCCAGGAGACAGGATGCCTGTATGATTTGTGGACCTTATAATATACCTATTTTCCTTAGTACTGTTTTCTAAAGACTTTTAATGATGTTACTGTGATTTTCCAGAATTCTCTTTCCCATTCTTTCAACTAAATATGTACATATATCATCCTGACATCTCTCTCAAATATTGAAAGAAGTGCTGTCTTAGGCAGTCTCAGAGGAATTACAGTATCATCCATCCCTTTTGAATTAGCTGCCCATTTTTCTCCAGTTGCCTTCATTTGCCGCTGCTTGTTTTTTCCTTGTATCTTTGAAGGCATCAGATTTATAGTGTTGCTTTTTCACTTGCTGGTCTTTCTCTGCTTGTTTTTGCAATTCATTTCTTCTACTGATTGCCAATGCATCACTCGGTTCTTTGATTTAGCTGCTCCAGTACAAGCAGCTTTATGTCCAGTCTTGTTCTCTCTTCTTTCCGTCACACCTTTGATTCCAGCCTGATGTTAATTGCTGTTCTCGCTGACATTTCCAATCTAAAGATTGGTTTTCTCAGCCAGGAGTTCTACCTTCTGCACACATGATACCTATATATATATACCTATATATACACACTTTTATATCCATATAGGTTACACATATATAGGTAGCTTCAATTACAAACAAATTCAGAAGAAATTCATTTGGGTTTGAGTTTTCAGTAGTTGAAATTCTGTGATTGTAGGCAGCTGTTACAGGAGGTGATTCCTTGTTTTATTTTCTCGACAGAGATGTGCACAGATTTTTTATGAAGAAAACTCCACTTACTCCACTTACTTAACTGGAAATGCAGTTCCTTAGAAGCACCAGCAATTTAAATTTATGAAAGAACAGAAACTAGCTTTTGTGCTTTAATGCGTATATAACAGTAATGACAGCCACATTGTAATAAATAGCATACTTTGTTCACTGTGAGTAAGCAGAAAATTGGGTCAAATAGCCTTCTGGTGCTAGCTTCAGCATGGAAATGAATGTTTTCAGGTTCCACTATAAATGGATCATTTGAACCATACAGAGTGCTTACTAATACGTCAAATCAGCAAAAGGTACCTTCAAACATGATAACAGTGCTCCATTAGGAATACAAGCGGCTGAAATTTTGTACACTGATCTATTTATCACCTCTTTTAGAAGAAGAAATAAAATAGAAAAGCATCATCTATAGATCCCATTAGGCCAAGTCCCTTTTTTTCTTTTCTTTTTTGTTTTTCTTTGATTTGTTTTTCTCATTTTGACAAATTTCTGATTGTATTCTGAAAGAATAGTGATTGAAGTAGCTGCATTGTTATGTTTCTAGGGAAAAGTTCTGCTCTTGATATATCTATGCAGATACAGGGTTTAGAACTGACATTCCTGCACCTAACCCTTATGTTACTGTAAAATATCAATTTAAGGAGCAGCGTGCAGCTGGAGAAGTACAAATGGGTGGGTGCTTTGGACATTTGGGACCAATTGTCCCAGCACCTTTACAGTGAGGTTGACTTGGATGTGAAATAAAGAAAATTTGCTTTAGTATGTCATTTCATAGTGTATAAGAATGAGATTAAATTATTTGGAAATTTTGCGTGTATGATTGGTGAATCATGATGATAGAACTACTTAACTCTTAAATCGGGGTAGCTCTCTCTATGTCTTTTTTTTTTCTTTCTTTTTTTTTTTTTTGTCCCCCTGGTAAATATGTTTTTAATGTAGCCCAGTGAGTCATTATTGAATTTTTTTCATTGTGAATAATTATTTTCTACACTTTTTTGAATACGTTTGCTAGGGGAAATATTAATTACATTAATTGCTAAGATTAATTGTGGGATTGACTCTATTTGTATAGATAACTTCTGGCTGAAGAAAGGCATTTTTGACTACCAGCAAGACTCTGAAATGTGTTGTTCTAGAAAATTAATTGCTCCCTAATGCTCTGCTATTCTGAGATTTCATGTGACCTGGAAGAGTTGCCTGCTTGTTCCTTTAGTCTTCCAAATTTATAAAATTCTTTCTTTCTTTTACTTCACTGTTGCTCATTTTATTTGTCTGATCCACTATTGTGACTATTACTCAAGAGATCAGTGGGCTGATCTCAAGAGGCTGTGTGCTACTAAGAGTCATACTATGAGAGTTAAATGATTTGAAACCAAATCTGTTGATGTTAGAAGAGGTGTGTTTTGTTGTGTTTCTTTAAAATTAAAAACCAATTTGTTTATCTTTAAGTAAATACATACCTGAAGTTTTGTATTTAACTTGTTTTATAATGTTGGACTCTGTGTTAGGGTTATTATGAAACCCTGATGTGGTCTTTCAGTATTAACTTGCAGAAAGTTTGGTGATATATTTATCTTATTGAGAAAACAGTGGTGAAAAAAGGAGTTAAGCCTTAGGCTAGAGCTTCTCCACTGAAGAAACCTCTAACTGCTAGTTGTTATTTTTTGTGGTTTACCAGTATTATATGGCTAAAATTTAAGTTTCACAATGATTGTATCTATCCAGGCTGAGATTTTTACTATCCTTCAGAGCTGTCCCCTCACAGGTCATAACCCAGAGAGGATGGCACCTGCTCCGTCCTTCTTACACCCACAGTGCTGTTTGCAGATGTGCTGTGCACTGCTACACTTTTTAAATTGTTTTAGTCTGAAGTGGAAGTGAGGAAATTTGTGGGGGCAGATACAGTGTTTTAAGGCTCAGATCTGAAAACCAGTAGGGATCAGCACTTTCAGGCCACAAGAAGAATGTGTTTCACTGAGGGTAAATGGAAGTGAAGGGGTGTGAAGATTAAGTCCTAGCGAAGAAGCATCAGTTCTTAAGTTATTTTTGGAGAAATATTTCTTGACCATTGTGGAAAGTTTTGCTTTTGTAGAGGCTTCATAAATAAATAAAAGAAGTCAATTGTCCTACTTGTACCATAAAACAGATGTGCAGCTTTCTCTCTCTCTCTGTGTGTGTGAGTCAAGGTTACACTACTATGAAATTTTAGTTCATTTTTCTTCCCATCAAAATCAGTGGGATAACTGAAGAGGGGACAGTGTTTCGTGTAAAGATAGAAAGGTATCATCTAAGAGTGCTCTGAATTTAGCACTGTAAGAGACACTGAACAAAGTCACGGCTGGGTTTTTGGATTGTCCTCCTGAGCAGTTAACAGTAATGTCAAAACCAAGCATTTAAAGTGCTTTTAGCAGTAGAAAGGCTATAATGTGGAAAAAGGCAGTGGAGTATCAAAATGACGACTTCAATATAAAAATAAATATAATACCTATGAAAGTGATATGGAAGTGGAAAGCTGTTACTTTGAAAAGATCAATACAAAAACATTCAATAGAAGCTGATGAGAAGTGAAAGCTCTTTGCTAGAATAAGATGAATATAAAACAGAGACTAATAAAATCTGACCCATAAGTGAAAGATGGCTGAATGCATCTGATTTATATGTAAACAAATGCAATGCAAACTGATGCAAAAAAATAAAAATAGAGGATTCTTGCAAGGATAAGATTATTATGGGAATATGTACAATAAGTAAAACAGAAACCATTGCATTGGAACTATTAGGGCATGTGATAATGTAAATAAGAATAATTCTATGTTAGTGTACTTGTTTCTTTTATTATTATGATTTTATTTAAGTTACTGAAATTGAAATATGCTGTTATTTGGTCACCTTGTGGCAAATGTTTAGTTCTTTTTCCTTTCTTTAATAGCTTTTGTAAATTATTGCAAGTCACAGGAAGGTGCTGGGGAAGTGAAGGAAGTATTTTGGTGCAGACTTGTAAAGAACATTGTATGCATCCTTGGAAGGGAAACATCCAAATTCATATTCTCCACATCATCTTTTTTCAGTGGCTTATGCTTTTTTTTTTGTGGGATTATTGCAGAAAGTCACATCTGCTGTGTTCAAGAAATTCTAGAGTAAACTTCAAGGCAAGATGGGTTTTGAGTGCCTGCAAAGATGAAGGCACGGAATTAAAAGAAAGTTAAAAATCTTAGACAGTTCTTTCAGTTGTGCTGTTTATAAATAATTGAGTCCTTTGTCTTGCAAGAATGATCTGTTTGATAGCACAAACTAGAAAGTGGGAAACACAAGAGAAACCTTTCTGGGCCTTTGGATTCAGTAGAGTTGAAGAAAAAGAAGATGTTCCATGTTATTAAACTCACAAGAAAATATCGACTAAAATGAATTTAGCCTTTCTTCCACCGCCCTATCTAATGCTCCAGAGACTTTTCTAAGGATGCTCTAAAAATTTCCTGTTAGAAAATACAGCGTCACTCTCTGTGTTTGGAGAGGGGTTGTTGCCTGGGGTTTTTGGAGGAATAACTGTAATGACACTGTTAGTTTAAGGAGACATGTGACAGTTTTTATGGTACTAATAGGTAATTTATTTGCTATTCATATGTCAAGCTCACTTCTCTGAAAGTTGGCTTGACTTCTTACCACTAGTATTGACTACTGAAAAATAATTCAAAAGCACCAATATGTGCAGATATAGGTATAGAAAAGGAAAAAAAGTAATACAGTAAACTCCATTGAGCTCTCAATAAGGGACTGATTGTCACCTAGCTAAATTCATCTTTTATCTCTGAAGATTAGAATTGTAATAGTGATGAGATTTCCTTGCTACTTGCTCAGATAAGTTATTTGATTTATGGTCTCTCATGAATGATCCATTAGCATTTTTCATGCATTGTGGTAGTTAAACTTTCAAAAGACAGAAATATTGCTTGAGTGTTTCAGAGCTGGCGGTCATCTTGAAGTCACTAAACTGAATGATGAGGCACAGGAGCATTGTCATGCCCCATCCCTGGAAGTGTCCAAGGCCAGGTTGGATGGGGCTTTGAGCAACCTGGTCTAGTGGAAGTTGTCCCTGCCCATGGCAGGGGGTTGGAACCAGATGACCTTCAAGGTCCCCATCCAACCCAAACCGTTCTATGATTCCATGATTACGTAGCAGTCTAAGCAAGAGCAAACCAGAGTTCCTGCATTAGAATTTTGTCCTGTTTTTCTGTTAAATATACTCTGAAGACCTACCAAATAATTATCAAAGGCCAGCAATGCTGACGCAGTGACTGACGGTGTTGGTATTCAGTTTTGCTACTCACATTGGAGGGAAAACCCTCCCACCTGGCATCCCAATGTGCATTAATATCAGGGAGACTACTCACATCACTAAATCTGTATTTTTATGTTGCTGATGCTCTGCTGATTCAGTTTTTACTAGAAGATCCCATGAAGAATGCATTATTTGCAATATTTAGGGTAATACAATGCTAATTAATCAGTGAATATAGTCAGTGGATGAAATGGTGAATTCTGTCCTGATTTCAGAGCCAGAAAATTCTAAAAAGTAAAATGTAAGCCTGCTTTTTTGCATTTTTTCAGAGACAACAAGCAAACATTCCAGTTGTTTTGAGTTTTTTTAAAATTTTGTTTTAAAATTATTATTATTATTTTCATTTTATTTTATCCCTACCACAGTCTTGCTAGATGCAAACAGTGAAAGCTCTAGGCAGATGAAGCAAGATCATGAGCAAAATATAAATTGCTGGAATGGCTAATGAAAGCCTAGAGTAGGGCTGAACGCAACCTGAGGCAAAATTAAGTAGCTGTTTATCTCAGCTTCTTCCCACTCCGGTGTGAGAACTGCATTTTTAGTCTCATCCATAGATTGAACTGATTACTCACTGCTTTGGCACACATATGTGATATGTATATGTACACATATATAACCATGTATTTACAAAATTATGTAACATATAATCCAGAAGATATTGAACATTTAAAATTTATTTAGCTGCAAATAATGTATATATGCTTTTAAAATAAATTTTTATATGTCTGTGCTTGATTGATGATGAAAAATAATACAAAATACATAGTTTTTTAAAGGTTTTTTTTGTGCACCTCTGCAATTTCAGCTGATTGGATGGAGTTACTTTTTTATTTCCCATTTCCTTTCAGAATAATCAGAACTAATTTTTTAGGTAATTCATGAAACATTTCCTGATTGTCTCACAAACATTATTCTTGACTTACTGTCTCTAAACATTGCATTTTTTCCTTCCAATTGTAGATCTCCCAAAAAAATTCTTTTCATTTTTTGGTGTCTCAGTACATATCTGCACAGAACACATCTTTTCAGCTAATTTTTCATGAGTGTCTTTTCATTTCTGCACCAGGTTCATTCTTGCACCACTTTTCCTTCCATGTATAGTCAGTAAAGTTTCCTTCAGTTTTCAAAACTAGTCCTTAATTTGATCTGTCACAGATAACAGGGAAAGAGAGGTCAGAGGCAGAGGGTTGTTGAGTAGTTGTTTTTACTTTTCCAAAACCAGGAGGACAGTAGGGAATTGAAAGGTAGGGCAGAACTCTGCAATAATTTCTGTTTTGCTGCTGATAGAGTTCTTCCCTCAATGCCTTGCTCATGTTTGTCTAAATACATTGGGTCGTAATTCTCATTTTAAAATTTTCAAGACATAAAAGATTTCTACTTATTTGATTAGATCATACTTCCCAAAATGAAATCATAATACATTAATAATGAACTAATTAATTGTGACAAATTGCATAACTGCAGCATTTGTCTATTCCATTCCTTTGCCTTAGGGGTTATACTCTCTCAGCGGATGATGGATAACTTGTCTGCTTTTTCAGTTGGCTGTATGTTGTCACAAAGTGCGAACTGGATGCCTTTGACAGTATTTTATGCTTTGCTGTGGCATAAGCTGTCAAGAAGGGAGACAAGGGATAGATGCCTGATGATTACTCACTAGGTCATGCACCTGAAATCTCATTTTGTGAGAAAAATTGTCTTTGATTATGAAAATATTGTCTTTGGTTTGTCCTACAATGTTTCTTTAAATGTTGTCCCTGAAGTAAATTTGTAGGAGCTTGCTATCCAGAACATTTCTATCTTACCAGTTTTTTGTGCCTCTCTTGTAGATAACTGAAGGAATAAAATAATATTTTCTTTGTTTGTGCAAAAATATGTATGTCTTATTTTAATAAAAAGAAATATTTTTGACATTTATTTTTTTTTTTTTTTTCCTGAATTAAAAATAAATTGTTTGGCTTGGTTTTTTGGTTGTTTTTTTTTTTTTTTTTTTTTTTACATTCTGCCAATGATAGGAAGCCTGAAGATCTGAAATAAAAAACTACTACATAGATTGACATCATAAAGTGAATTTTGTTTGACAGCTCTACAGGCATCAGTTGATGCTCCAATTTTTGGATTGAGGCTGTGAAAAAAATGCATGAAGTAATTTGTTTACTTATGACATGAGTTTACAACTGCAAAATGCTAGCCAGATGTTGTTTCATAAACAATATGGAACTATGTACATCATAAAGCTGCTTTTGTGCCACAGTGCCAGATTATGTCAAGAAATCATTCAAAAGACTTTTAAGACATTAAAGACCTTTAAATTTCAATACTGAATCTGATGTTGACATTGAGAACAAATAAATTGTTGTATACCTGAGGAAGATGCTCAGTAAGATTGTGAGGCACCGAAGATTTTCCTGAAAGTCAGTATTACAATCAAAGTTAAAAGCATGTACATCTAATTGATTTAGCACCAATGCCTTCAGTATCGATACATCACTTTCCGTAAACCAGGGGCCCAGCTCTGGTTTCTTTACTACTGATGATGTCTCATTTTCTGAGCCACTGCTATATGCATGAAACATTTAGAAGAACTGACTAAAGTAAATTTTAACTATTGTGTAGAGTGTTCTTGGATACTTGAAGTCCCTTAATTTTACTTTTGGGCTGCAAGTTGTAATGATGAAACAAATAAAAATCAGAGTCTCATTTCCATATTATATACTGGAATAGCATAACAGTGGCTTTAGTGAAAATATGTCCACTTGCAACAAGTGGGAAGCTGGCCGTTAGTCTGCAAAGTATTTGTATCAAGGAGGGCAGTTGGTTTTCAGATAGGAACTTCATTGTTAAACACATTACAGTTTGTTTGTATGTCTGTAAATATATGTGGTTTTCTTGGTTTTTATTATGTTCAGGCCCACTTTGTTAAATAAGTTGAGTGTCCTCTCTTTGCAGTTATAATAGAAAATATTGCTATGTTCCAAATACATCTGCTGCTACACATAAATGAAAATTGTGAGGTGACAGTGTGCTTGAGACAGAATGACACTCTAGAGCATGAAGTGTTGCCAGTTGACTGTGAACTTCTTTGCCACTGGAGAGCAAGTTGCTCTCACTCCCAGCTGCCTAATTTATTTGACCATTACTGCTTCATGAGAGCAGGATCTGTCTACATTAGGATTATAGTTCAGATCAGAAATGCCCTTTGGAAGAAAACAGTTTTGCCCAAGTTACTGCAGCTGACATCGCTGAGCCGTCTCAGAGAGTGGCAGCTGGATTTCCCTCCGATGCAGCCTGACCAGGAGGTGCACTCTCACCTGCCCCCGGCCCACATCTGCTGGTAGTGGGCATTCAGGCTACAGCACAGGTCAGATGTAGCAGAAAATAAAATCTCCAAATCCCATGTGTGAATATCACAATCCCAGTGATATACATACCTGATTCCATTACTTCTGGCTGATACAGGTTAAGCCACTAAAACCAGTATGCTGTTAGAAAAGCAAAGTAATGAGTTTCTTACAAGAAGGTTTCTGTTGCTTCATTGGTTCTTTTGGACATTGTTTTTGTTTGGTTGTTTTCTGGAAAAAGAAAAAAAAAAAAACAGCATTGGGTCTTTCCTTTTCATTTTTTGAAACAATTGCTGCAATGTGTTGTTAGCAGATTGGGCCATTATTTCCCTGGAGCACATCCTGAAGTGATGCAGAATGTTGGAGCACAGTGGGATTTAGCATGTGCTGAGCTGCTAGCATTCAGTTTTGCTTCTTTCATTCATCAAATATGAAAGTTATATATGTGTAGAAATGCTTGTAAGAATGAGGCTGACGTTTTGTTTATTTCACTATGTGATATGACTCCTCCGCTTTATTTTAAATCTGGATTCATACTTTTATATTCTCCTCCTTGTCCTGGGAAATATGTCACTCTGTATCCTTACTCCCTGATGTCAGTTGAAAATAGCTGCTTAAAATACTGTGTGACTTCAGGGTTTTGTATAATATATTCTTAACTAATTTGTTTCCATATGCATTTTTTCACCCCATTGAAATTGCTCCAGCTGTGTCTGTATTTTCTTAATACGTTGTTCTCTCTCTAGTATTGGAAACAATCTGTATAGAAGCAGCCTCTCTCATTTTAAGATCTCTGTTTATGCAGTATTTACTCATTTAGGAAGGATTATGAGCCTTAGTTTAATATGGGAGACTAAAGTAACCAAAATGTAGTACACTTTAGGCCATTAGGGTAGGTATTTTAAGAAGATAAAATTTCTTCTTAAACAGTAGAGTAGATGTAAGATAAGATGTCTTTCTTCATCCCATTCCATTTTCTGCAACTTTACTGCCTTGTCTTGTGGTTTTATATTCACGAAGTAAATTAAAAACAAGGAGACCTTCAGCAAGCACATGATTACAAAAAATTATTTTTGTCTGGACATTGTAGAAGAAAGAACTGCTACACTGAGTGATGAAAGCAGAGAATAGAGAAAATTCAGATGAATATATGCTCATGAGAGTACCCATGACATGGAAGCAGACAAAAACAACTACAAAGAAGCTTAATTTTACTATGTTCTCAAAGATCCTTTTGAGTTTTTTATTATTTCAAAGGCATTTGGATTCTTATGAAGTGATTTATAAGGATTTTTTTTTTCATTTGCTTAAAATGTCTAAAACAATAAGCCCAACTCCTAATATTATCATCTGATTATTGCATCAGACTGCCAAAATACTATGTACAGAGAGAGTGGCTGAGCACTGCAGGGTTACAGTGTTCTGAAGATGAAAGAGGAAATCAGTCTCCTGGGAAGTAAAATTTTTGTCATTAACTTCGGGGAGGCCAGGATTCACTCCAAGAATGGAACACAGCTTGACATCTCAGCAGAACAGGGCTAGGAGTCTGTGTATCCTTCCTCATAGAGTAAATGCTATAGATGAAATAAAATTAATGTGTTTTTCCTCTTGTAAAAGTACAGGAAAAGTCTTTATAGCAAGAAATAAAAATGTCTTCAGAGTGAGAAGCACCTCTGTTTATACAGGCAGCAAGCTTTCCATTTCCTGGTACTTTATAGCCCCATGATCTTTAAGAGAGGACTTTTATTCATATTCCCTCTGTATAATCTGGAGGACAGCACCAAACCACACAATTAACAGTCAAGGTACAATACCTGTGATGATGCTAGGGCCAAGAATAACAATTTCTATTCTGTTTTACATTACCTGTGATGATGCTAAGGCCAAGAATAACAATTTCTATTCTGTTTTTCTGTTCTGAGAATGCATGATGCAGTTGCACATGGTACAGATTTTCCTCTGTTGGAGAGAGGGGGACTTTGCCTTGCGTAGTTGAATTTCAGAAAATATCAGTCCACTTCCTCTTTGGACCAACCTTTGGCCAATAACAAGAAGAGCAACAAAAAAGAATGTTTATGGAAATTTCATTTTTTTTTTTAATTTGCCAGGCTCATCCATGAGCTGGTTGGAATACTGATGAGGAGCAGGCGCTGTCACATCTGTACCAGCTCAGGTGATGAAACAGACCTTGTCTCATCATCATTTTTCTCACGTTTCCTGCTTGTGCACTGTATTCCCCTCACTCTTGATGTGTCTTAGATTTCTGTTGCCAGAGATATATTTAAATAAAATAAAACAGCCTGCTATTCCTTAATATTTCATATATATGGGGGTTAGATTAGAATCCATTAACCAAATCCTCTGTATTACTTTAATGTTTCTTAAAATATGTGTTCTCCATATATTACCTATATAAGACAATAATTTTTTATGGTGCAAACATTATTAATAATTAATTTGAATATTTTATAATATATACAATGTACATATGTATGTAATCTATTTAGAAATATATATGAAGTAAATATAAATGTCCATAGTTTATTTGCAAGCATTTAATGTTCATTAATTAAAGATGAATAAGTGGTTTTACTTCCAATTCTTGCACTGCCATTAACTCTGTATAAAATGAATTTTTGTGGTTACTAAATTTAAGCTTCTAAATGGACATTTTCTTTATTTGTAACAAAGGGCGATATATAAGAATAGGGCAGCTTTTTGCTTGACAAATACAATTCTTAATCTAGCTAGCCCATGTCATTCCTTTAACAAACTAAACAAGCTTGATCTTAAAAGATCTGGGCTCCTTGCTGGTATCTCATAGCAAAAGACCATTCTAGGACCTTCTGCTCTAAAAGAGACCTTCTAATTGCCTGTTCTAATTTATTGTTAAGTACTTTCTAGCCATTTGTTATTGTGCCAGTGCCATCCTTACTCTTACATCCCAGTTTTGAGGGTGGGCTTGCCTTCTGGCTCATTTTTTAGGTTGCATTACTGAACCTCTGTCTACTTTCAGAAGGCAGATTTTTCTGTTCTTCACACTCTGTCTTTCTGTTCTTCTCTGGCCATTTTCAGCATTTTGTCCACTTGCAGTTCATCTCCTTGTCATGATGGACACAACAAATTTACAGAATCTCAAGCAATATGATGAGTGATCTTTATTTAATTGTACTAACACATTTCTCTTTTTGCTGGAGATACATGGGTTTTCCAATTTGCCATGGCTGGGAGAGGATAGAAGGAAGTGTTGGTGGGCATTATGTATGTTGTCACAATAACTGTAAGAACTTTAACAGGTGATCTAAATAAAAACCAACAGGGGATAGCATCCAGTTCTGAATTAACTGTTTTTAGACTACAATTAAAACAAAATATGATGGAAAACAGCAAAATAGTTTAAAAAAGCAGAAAACATGAGGCAAGAACGAGAGCATTTTTGCATGAATTGGTCCGTTCCTAGCCCTTTTCCTTTTAACTTAACCCAGCTATTGCTTGGGATTTACTGATCTTTTAAGGTTCTCTAGTGATCAGAAAGTTATTGAAGTGGTGGTACTCTGGTGGAATGAAGACAGAGTTTAATACGTTATTCCAAAACAGCATTTCCAGACAGTCTTTTGATTGGTTTTATTTGGTTTTGTTAATACCTAATTAATTTTTTTTTTTAGAGAGAGAAGTCTTCATTAAAGATCAAGCATATCTCTATAGTTACTTTAATTTGAATGTCACTATGATATCCTTTGAAATGCTAACAAAAAATTAGAGCAAAGTGAAGGAAGAGGAGAGTTAATATGTGAAATATGTGCATGTTTTTTTCATATTTAATCCCCTATATTTTCATTAAAATACAACATACTCATCTCTTTGGATTTTTTCTTGGGGTTTTTGGGTGGTTTTTGGGTGTTTTGGGGTTTTTTTAAGAAGGAATTATTTCCAAATGGAGGCCCTACTTTGAAGTAATCTGTAAAACTACTAGTGAATAGTATAATTATTATTTTTATAGTAATAAAAATAAAGAATCAGCAGGTTCTTAGACTGTGCATATCTCTACAAAATCTGAATAGAACCACTCTAATGAACAGCATCTTTCATACATTTTGTCTTCTTGCCATCTTCCCAGAAAATAACTTTCAGCACTGTATGGTTTCCATCGGGTATCATTCCATTCTGGAATACCTCCTGGTATGTTTTGAGATAAGAGGAAGCAAGGCAGCAATGTGTAAGATGCACAAATGCTGCAGTCAGCAATGGGTTGCAGTTTATAGTATGGGTGTCTCTTGTGTTTTGTAGTGATAAACAACTTGTTGAAAAATTATGAATGTATACTGAAGATTCTGTGACTCTGCACTGTATTAACTCTTTTTTGTTGAGTTGTAATAGAAGCTTACTTCCCTTTTCTGTTCTCGACATTTTTACTCTCATTTCTATCTCCTGGGCGTTACTTACTTTAATGAGATTTTACTGTGCTTGTCTGGCTATCAGCATGTGGCAGTTAAGCCAGGCAGCAGCCAACATATAGCATTCCCAATTAATTTACTTGATTTGACACAGACACAACATTATTCTAGACTTCAGTGACTTCTTCATGGAATTATTTATAGAAGTGTCTGAAACATAATGTCAAATATCTAATGAGGAGTGGAGAAGTTGCTCATTTAAAGAAAAAAGTACATGACATTTTATCATTTATGCTTTTAATTGCGAGTATGAAATAGCTACTCTATAGAACTTGAAATTATTTGATTCAATAATTGCTGCATGTGCTAAAAATTGTATTTTTATACTTTGGTTTTATTCACCATTAAATGCATGTTACCCTAACAGTTCTGATTATCCACTAATTTTAAATTATGATATGTTAGGAAACGGAAATGCGTCTTTCATAGCAAGGTTTTGTAACAAATATGAAGATACGTAACATGTACAAGATCCAGCAGAGCATCACATAAAGTAATGACCTATCCAATTGGGAATGTCACTGTGTAACAATTGTTGTTTGTTAAATACAAAGACCTATTTTTGCTTTTCCTCCATTGCTTTGAAGGAAAAGGATACATAGCCTTGGCATTTGCCTTGTTTTGATAAAAGTTAAGAGTCTTAAAGAGAGGGTGGATAAAACACTACCCAGTTCCCTTATCTCACAAAATTTTCCTGTTACTGTCCTTTAAGTGTTTTCTAATCAGCTGTAAAGTTTCTTTGGATGACTGTTTTTGAGTTGGACACTTTCCTATGGTTTTCTATGGAAACCATAAATACCTAAATTCAGGTTTCCAATGCCACTCAAAGGACCAGTTACCTTGGAGAAAATGTTCACTTTGGAGCCACTAGTCTTTCCTTTGCTTTGGCTTTTCTGCTATTGCAAGACAGAAGAAGATGGTTTGTAACACGCATCTAAATTTGAAGGGTTGCAGTTCAAGTTACTGCTGGAACAGTTCTTCAGATTATTACATTTGGGAGATATGTAGAAAATGCATGTGTGTGTGTGTATACATGTAATGTATATACTAATACAGACACACATATGGATAAGCCAGTGCAAAAATCTAATTTAAAAGTACCTTGAAATAAAATGTTCATTCCTTCTTAGTCCCATGTAAGAGAAGATGGGAGTGCATCTTTCCAGTGACAGTGGAAAGTGAATACAATTCTGTGTAATTTAACATAAACATGAAGGAATGTAATCTTTAAAAAGTTACGGAAACACACAAGTCGTAAAGAAAACTGGTTTGTACCTTCAGTAGAGTTTCTCTTTTATCTGATGAGCATGGCTACAGATGGAAGTGTCTGTGTCTGCACACGTATATGCAAAAATACGCACTTGCGAAAGTATTGTCCCTCTGTGCCCACTTTTAAATACCATAATATTTGATTGAAAATGCATATTTAAATCATAGCAATTACTACTCAGTGTTATTTTTGAAGAAATCAGTGGGTCAACTTCATTAAGGATATGGAAGGGTAATACATTCCAGACATTAAAAGAAGATTAATGAACTGCTAAGGAGCTCCCTTCTGTTCTCCCCAGTGTCTGTGTAGCTGCCACATCAGGGAACAGCAGCTCACATGTTTTCAGATATAGGAAATAGCTCTCAGGCTTTTCAAATAAAGTTGTTCTCTGTCTTGTATGCAGGCCACAGCCTCTACATTGAATAAATCATCAGAAGCATATTCCAGTTCTTTTAAAGAGAGCACAGCAGTTGCTCCCTTTTTTTTATTGATTGCATTTACAGGGGAAAATTGAATCCATTCCTTGTCAAGACTCCTAAACCTCATATCATAAAGAAGAAGGAAAAAATGAAAAGATAGATGGAGTTCAGTGGAATTAGCCAGAAAGAATGATGTTTCATATTGTGTGATGATGAATTTTATTTTTTTCATCTTGCTTATATCATGTGAAAGGTAGCAGCTGAACTCGTAGTCTTCAAAGACATCTTTTAGCAGAATTTTAAAAAGGCTTATTGGAGAGTCTTCTCCAACTATATTTTCTGCCAATTATCAGTCAAAAGCTCTGTCCTGTATATAAGTTAACTCAAAAGAAGGACAAGTAGATACACACCTATGAACATTTTATTTTAGTAAAACGCATTTTTTTTAAACAGAAAATAAATTTTCACTGTATAAGTGAGGTTAATATAAACTATCTCTCCAACTAGGGTATTCTGACAATATGGTCAGAATATGGTCTCTATTATGAGCTAGTGAAAGTACCACTGCTTTGATTTTTCTGTGCCAATTGAGAATCAGGATATTTTATAAGGAACCATTTGAAGAATAGTGTTTTGCTGATTAGGACTGGGTCTGCTTGCTTTTCTTTGGAAAGTTTCAAGTTCATTGCTATAGGCTTTAAACCAGAACTCAGAGATATTGGTTTGAAGTTGCCTATTACCACTGATACCGCATTCCAGGAAAAAAAAAAAAAAAAAAAAAAGAGGACTTGATTTACAGCTTGCTTTTCAAAGTGCAGGGTATATACTTTAGCAGAAGGGAAATATGAACAGAATTAAAAAACAGAAGTACAGAATTAAAAAACCCAACCAACCAACCAGAAAAAAAACAAACCCAAAAACCTGAATGAACAGAGCTAGTTTGAATTACAAACAACAAACTGCTCCAGAAATGATTGTTTTAATGATCATACAGTCATTTATTTGCATATCAGTCCCACCAAATACACCGTGTCTCTGTTCCAAGCACATTTTTTTGGTCATAATGAGAAAGTGAATTAAGAGGAAGGTGATATATGTTGAACTTGTCATGGGTGCTGTTACAGTTTAATATAGAAATGAGACTCGGGCACTTAACTGTGAATTTCTGGGGTGCAGGAATATCTGTTTTTCAGTGCCTGAGAACAGATATATTAGAAACTGTTAGTAGCCTTTTTCCAGATTTATTAGTTTCATTTTGTTAAGATGCTCTGTTCTTGTTGCTTTTCTTGAATTCCACATCATTTGTTTTTTTTAATTCCAGCTTTGTATCTCATGCCATTTGAGGGTTTTGGTTTTTTCCCTTTGCTGCAAATTCTTGGATTTTTTTTGGCTGTTGTATTTGTGTCTGGGAGAAAGTTACAGAGAAAGAAGAGGAAAGGAAAATGGGACGTAAATAATATCATAAAACTCTTCGATCTGACTGTAAAGCATCGCTTCCCCACAAATGTTACAAACAAGATCTAGAAATCCTTATCTCTTACTTTATTGCCTAATCTCAACAAGTCTAATGAAGTGATAAAATTATCAGTTCCAGTGTATGTATTAGGCACTTCAGTATTTAGTTATTATTTGTGGACTGTCTCCTTTTTTATATATATATGTGTATTTTAGATATGTATTTGCATATATATGACTGTGTGTGTGCAGAAGTGTGTGTATACATATGTAATTCTTTGCGACACATTTTTGGGTGATATTACAATCATAGAGTCATAAAATATACTAAGTGGGAAGGGACCCATCAGGATCATTTTGTCCAGCTCCTGGCCCTGCACTGGACACCTCAGTGACACCATGTGCCTTTAGAGCATTGTCCAGATTCTTCTTGAACTGTCAGGCGTGGTGTTGTAATCACATCCCTGGGGAGCTTCTTCCAGTGCTCAGCCAGCCTCTGGATGAAGAACCTTTCCCTGACATCCAAGGTAAACCTTCCCTGACACAGCTCCCTGCTTTCTTCTCGAGTCCTGTCGCTGGTCACAAGAGTGAAGAGATTGGTACCTGCCCCTCTGAAGTGGAAAGAGTAACATGAAAAGAAACAAAATCAAGCTGAAAATGTCTTGTCTACCTAAGGGACAGAGCTTCTGATGGCTTTATGGAGCCACTTCTGGAAGCAAGATCTGACACAAAGTCAAGATTAGAAAGTCCGTACATAATGCTTAATTGCACAGCCGGTCAAACGGGATCTAAAAGACATAATTGAATAGTAATCATTTTAAAATTATAATTAACATTTCATAGTGCCTCAGGGAATTTTTCTTCTTTAAGTAAACATATATTTATTTATAATTATCTACTTGACAAAGGGAGAGGTATATAATACAAGCTTATTGCTTACAGGAAATCTCAAGAGCTGGAAATTTAATTTGATATTTCTTCAAAAGCTATCTCTTGAGAGAGTAATATCTTAAAACTACTCTGAAAAAACAGATAAACCTTTCTGCAAAATACATGGTGTAGCAATTTTCTCCTTAACCTTTAAAAACAAGCCTATAAAATTTAATGTTGTGATCTCATTTCTCTAGTACCTTTTAAAAGCCTCACTTTGGAAATGGGCTGTAAAATGTTAAGTTTCAATACATCCTTATTTTTATCTTTTTTTTCATTGCAGCAGGGGGCTAGAATGTGGACCTACATACCAAATTTTGCACTGTAATGCCACTCAGGTCCCTTAAATGTGAACTGATTTTATTTCAAGTAGACTTGCCAATTTGCAAGAGAAAGTGAATTTTCCTTCCTGTGTACAGTACCATAATTTAAGCAGGATCTCTATGACAGTGGCAATATTCATTGGATTTATACCTTTAGCTCTTTTCAAAAGTTTTTTCCTTCTAGTTCCCTTTCCACTCTTGACTTTCTAATCTAGGTGCTTCAATTTATGAAACATTGCTCACAATCCCATTAGGCAACACAAAAGAAAGAATTAGTGACCAAACCATCAAAAAGCCTTTGCTTTTCATAATTAATATGCATTTGAAATTGCTTTAAATTATTTTGATTTTGGGGTGGGGGGGAGAATAATGAAATATTTACAACTGATTGAGGTGAAAAGCGTGGTTTATCATAAGCTATATCCTGAGGTGTTTTGTATCACAATAAAATTTCATTGATTACTGACTCCAGTCCATTGACACTTTAGTGTAGCAGTGTTCATCATTTCATATTAAATTTTAAAGTTTCCCAATATATCTATTTCTCAAGAAGGTATAGAACATGTTAAAATATTCCATATTTGGTTCATTATATAAATTATTTGATTGATTAAAACAAATATTGGTACAGGACAACTTTATGAATGTAAGTTTCTGTGTAACTGGCAACATAGTGTTTAGCTGAAATGTGAATTTTCTTGTATTTTAAGTTAATTGTGGAGTCGACCCAACTCATAAATGTTGACATTCACTTTGCTGTCCTTACTGTAAGAGCCCACATCTATGAACATTAAGATCTGTTTGTTGTGTGATAATGAGCACTGCTGTTCATGCAGCCCCACCTTAATACTAGAAATAACTCATGCATGTCTTTTTCCCATAAAATTTTGAAAGGGATATCTTTATTTTGTTTATATTATACCTAGTTTTGTTGATGTCATTCTAGTTGTTCTTATTGCAGTATATTGTGATTAGTAAGCATCAACTTTATATGCTTGCATTTACTTTTCTGTAAACAATCTTTTCTATGATTGGGAAGTGCAATCAGAGTGACATCTCAGAAGGGAAGTATTTGTAAAAGATACTGTCTGTGCAAATAAACCGAGAGTCATGGTATGCACATAATGCAACCAGAAGAAGAGAGCGTGAGGAATTTAAAGAACATGCCCAAGGAAAAGAAGTGTGTTTCTTAAAATTTAATTTCTGGATTAGTTAAATTAGATCTTACTGCTTTCTCAATATTCCAGTTTGCTTTTTGTAGCCATTGCTTCCCATGATGTGACTTTCTAATAACAAATATATTTTGTCTTTGACAGCAACGATAGTGTTAAATGAACTCAACTGGACTGCAGCGCTGGATGATGTGTTCAAGCGGAACAGAGAAGAGGACCCCACTTTACTATGGCAGGTTTTTGGTAGTGCCACTGGCCTCGCAAGGTATTACCCAGGTAACTGAACTGTCCTAGACAACTGTCCTGTGCCATATATTGCTTTAAAAATATTCTGAATTATCAATGAACAGTAAAATATAGCTAAAAATATTTTTTTTTACATAGGTGCAGTTTCTTTATATCAGAATTAACTCAAGGACTGTGAAATCAGTCTGGCATAAAGCTAGCATGAGGGGGAAGGAGCTAGGAGTGAAATATGTAACTAGTATTTTTTTTCAGTAAGAGAAACAGAAGATTATGTCCTTTGAAAAGCTAAAGAGTTTAATTTTATTTTTTCTATTGTTTTCTGTATCTTGTGTAAATAATCACTTGAATATTGGAAAGTGAGATTTTGTGCTTGTCTAGTTTTAAAGATAGTGACCTGGGAACTAGACATATAATGATGTTTAACATCAGTGAAAATACAAGTGCACTATGCTATGTTCACGTCCGTCAGAATCCGCAGCCTCTGACAGGCACATATTTGCTGTTAGAGCTAAGGTCAATTCAACTTGATTACTTCAGCCAGCATCTGTTCCACCAGTCGAAGAATCCCATCACTTGATCACGCTAATTAATTTAAATAGATGTATATTTTACTGCATTTACATCATGAGTAGCCTGAATTTGATTTTTGTTGTTTGCTATCTGATGGAACGCCTTGTTTTAAGGCAAGGCCCAAGCTACTGCTGCTGCTGCTAAGTGATGCTTTTATCAGTGCATGAATAATGTGTCCACTACACACAAGACAAGTGTGAAGCATGTTGACTTGTGCCTACAACTGCCTTAAGGCAGAATTTTGAGAACCTTTCTCTTCTGTTTAAACAAGATTGTTTGTGTTTCTGAGGGTGAAGGAGATTATTCTAAAGCTGTTACTGTATTATTAGCACAACTGCTAGCACAGGCAGAGAAACTGCCTCAGGCTAGTTTACAGGAAGAATATTTCACAGCACTTGAATCCTGTTTGTTTTGTCATGCTAGATGATCATGAAATAAATACAGGGAGATGTTGCAGAAAAAAATAATATTGAAAATGCTAATTTAATATTTCTTCTGTTTTCCAACTCTTCCAGTTCTTTGGGGATCTATCATCATGTGTGGGTTCACCATTTGTCACGGCTTACTATGTGATGTTTTTCAAGAACTGAAAAAGAAGTGTTTCTTAAATGTATCTCTCTGCCAGTCTCTAGGAAATAATATTTCACTTGAAAAGTATTCACATATACTGAAAAATATATTCTTATATCAAGCTAACCTGTCTACTCCAGCTGTTTGCCAGCAAAACACAGGAGCCTCAGAATCTCTATGTATTCTTCCTTATAACACCTGTATAAAATGGGAGAAGCTTGTTTTCTCTGTTTTGCAGGTGCAAATGTTACTTGTATACACTCAATCTAAACACAAATTTAGTACAAAACCCAGATACTCACACCTGCTATTTATTGCGTAGCTGAGTATTTAACAACTGTCTAATCCTGTCAGAACATAACGTCGTAAATTCCTCAGTAATTCCCCAATTCTTAAATCTTGCACACACATATACAGCATGTAGCAGTCTGATACTCTGTAAGTTGTATGTGTTATTTTGTGCATCTGCTTCCCATTGTAGCTCAAATTGGAAAGCCCTTTCCATTTTAGATTTTTAGAATAGGTCTTTGTGCAAGGTTCTCCATCTCTCTCTTTTTGTAAACTTTTTCTCAGTTTGCTGACACAGCAGGTGTTTTGATAATTGATTCAGGTTTTATACCCCAAAGTGGATGCTTGTCACATTTGCATTTTGAAAATGATATTATAAATTGTAAAGTATTGCTTCATTATATTGGCCTTTGGTAAGCCTGTTTCAAAGTGATGAATTTTTCCATAGTGATGATATTTGTGAAAGAATTTGGAAATATCAAAACCCAAAATGCATAGCGAAGTCTGCTCATTATTACCTGAAACGTACTCACCCAATCGTTCCTTCCATGTTAAAAAAAAAAATCAGTAGCTCTAAGCTACAAAGAGTGTTTTCAAACAGAGTTTTCATGTACTAATGTTTTGTCTGATACGGTCCCACTGCTTTGAGTCATGGGCAAAGGGTACATCACTTCTGTTCTAAGGAGGCTCTTGGGCTGTCCTTGTCACCATAGTACCCAACAGCATGAAGGGATCTTTCAATGAGCAACCCCCTGAGTAGAAAGTATGTGTAAAATATGAATGTTTGAGCGATCAGCATCCCAGTCTTCCCCTATTGCTTGTGGATACATTCTTCTCCTTAGATCTGAGATGATGAGACCATAGTATCACGTTTATCCTATCCCAAGTTCCCACTACAGTCCAAATTCCAGTGAGTAGCCATATTTGGGGAGGGATGGGCTTCAGTGGGCATGGATGGACAGCTGTGCAAGGGTTCTTAGATTATTTTAGCAGTGTTTAAGCCATTAACCATTTCAGTCTCTCACACTACTATCAATATTCTCATTAGTTTCAATGGCAGCATATTTTTGAAGAGAAATGCTAAGCTCTATTACTCCACTGGCAATCATCCGTTTTGATATGAAGATGCCAAGAGCAATTTTGAGATTTCTATTAGCTGTTCTGTGAGCTCTGAACAACTCAAGAGTACATAAACAGTAATTTGATAAAAGACCTCAAAAAAATAAGCATATAAAGTGCATGAAACTTTTAAGAAGGGTGTAATATATGCTTATTCTTCTGTTTAAAGGCACAAATCACAAATTAGTCTTTCATCCATTGTAAGACCAGCCCCCAGTAAGCACAGCTCTCTACAATCAAAAGGAAATTCTGGAATAAGGATACATTTTTACCAGTGGAAGAGGGTCGAGTTAGGGAATATTTAAACAACTGGACTCAAAGGAATACTAAGTTTGCCAGAGACACTAAACTGGGAGGAGCTGTTGACTCCCTCAAGGGCAGAGAGGCCATTTTAATAAAGAACAAACAGTTGCACAAAATTTGAATATTTTATGATAACTTTTTTTTTTTTTACATTTAATGATTCTTAAATATAGTTAAAATTTGTCAAATTGTTATAACAAGTGACCAGACTGACTGGTAAAATTGTCAAGTCATTGAAATAAAAAAATATAGAGTATGATACATTTAATAATTTTAAATAACTTAATATTTAAATAAATTTAATATTACTTTAAAATATTAGAAATTTCCAGCCTTTGTCCTGCAAGCAAGCAGTTTTCCATCATTTATGTATAACTCAAGAGTAAGAGCCAGCATTCAAAAGTGCTGTGAAAGAAAGCTGAAATGCATTTTGTGGGACTTTTCAAAGATAACACTATTAAAATTCAGTATTATGGAAACAGTAAACAAAAACAGAGGAGTTTCATAGGTAAAACTCTGAGTCACCAAGTTCAAAATTTGGATTCTCTGTGACAGGGCAAGAGAGCACAAATTATTATAAATGTTGAATCACTTTCTCCTTAGTACCAGTAGATGTCTGTCCACCTGCCTAATTACTTTTTGTAAGTGTAGTTCCAGAACCCTGCACTGGCTTTTAAAATGTCATTTTAAGATGACACTTGACTAATTCTAGTCCAGACAGAGGGCTCCAGTAGTTTTTGATTTAAACTAAGAGCAGTAATCTGGCAGCATTTTATCAAGATTGTTGAAATTAGCAATTCCTTCCAATCCAATCGAAACTTTTTCTTTTTTTTTATAAATCTTGAATCCATTGCCTGTGGGTTTGCACATGTAGGGCTTTGCTGGTGCTGTGCAGACAGAAAGGTACTTTAATATAGATCAGGCTTCAGATTTAATTTGTAATTAACCACAGAGGACTGGACAAATCTGTTGCTCAAAAATGAATTAATTTAATTAAAGTAGTTTAATATGACCTGACAGATATTAAGTTACTTACATTTTTTGAGGCATCTATCCAGGTAATTTGACTGCTAGGTTTTAAAAAGCAGCTATCTAAAAGAACAATTTAATACCATTTTTTTGGTGGGCTACTTGGAAGTGTAGGTACAAAGTAACCAGTTCCTCTTTTAACCTTTAAATTCTTTTTAATTATAGGCCTAATTAGGATTATAATTGTTAATCAATGTTTCATTAAAATACTGCATTGGGAGGCATATTATTTTCACTGTAGCAGTTACTAATTAAACAAACTTTCAAAACTACTTTGTATTCATGTGCCTTTTACCAGATACCACCTCTCTCTTTGTTCATTTCGTCATTTTGTAAAGCTGAGATTCTTGGTAAAGGATGCCTTTTTTTGGACTGCAGATGGCAGACATTTTTTTGCAGTTAAATATGATATAGGAGGCTTTCTAGTTACAGTAATAAATCTGCTTAAGAAAAATTGGTTGCATAGGATTACTCAAATGAAAACACAGTCTTGATTTAGATGAATATTTAGTAAAAAACTGATCAGTGACACTGACTCAGCTCTCTCAGGGGAGTACACTAAATAATAATTTTCTCGAGGGTTATACTAGAAAGGGTTTATACTGATATGGAGACTTATAGTACTGATAGTTTCAAATTTCATTTAGTGACTTTTATATATCCATAACAGTGGCATGATGGTGCATGAGTAGATTCAGCATCTTTTATGAAGAAATGCTGAACCCAGGCTCAGTGTGACAGTATTTGGTCTGCGGTGTCCTGAAGATGGGAATGTGCCATGCTTGATCCAGATCCAATAAGTTGAGGCAATTCATAACAAAAATAAAACTGAGAAAGAAGTACTATCCTGTCCCCAGCTGTTCCAAATCTTCCTAATTCTATCTGGAAATTTAACAGGGGCCTATGGGAAGTTCAGTTGAAAACTTGCCTTCACAATGTGGTATTTCTGGCAAAAGATAAGTCTTCCAATCTCCCAAGCTTCTGCATAGATCTGTGACTTCTCTCTGTTGTCTTTGTGGAATTTTTTTGTTGGGGGTGTTTCACAGAGGAGAAAGCAGAGTCCAACCTGGATCTACACAGCCCTTCTCTTACCACACAACCTAGACACACATAGTTGTCCTCTTCATTTGACCCTACTTGTATTAGAGAAGAATTCTTACTTTAAGTGTATCTGATCATGTCTTAATCACACATACAGGTGTTTCTTGAGTTCATCTGTTCCCTCAGTTTTAGGATGTATCTGTATTATTAAACTGGATGAGGCAGAGTTTTTTTGGAGTCCTTTAGACAGCCTCACAGTGTGACTGAAGGGGCCGTCTAAAGGACATATGCTGGCAGCTTTTCTCATTGGACAGCACTGAATGCTGTTTTGTTTCTTAAGTACTAGTACTCCAGGAGACTTGATGTTCTCAGAGACACCTGGATTATACTGTGCTATACTGCATGGCATATATGTTCTCCAGGGCATGTAAAACACAGCTAAGTTTTCATCCACAAAACACTTTTGGTTAAAAAACTAATAAAAACATCACTGTCCTCATTTTGCAGATAAAAGAAATAGGTATATAGAGATAAAATGGCTTCTTCAGTGATCCTCTGAAGGTCAGGTGTTCAAGTCAGGGGTATGCATAGCAAAAATTTTATTTAGTATTGAGTGTGCATTTATATTCATTAACTCATACTTGAATTCAGTTCATATATCAGCAGCTCTGGTAATCTTCTCTGGATGTTTGTAATATCAGTACTGAAGAGTACAATGAAAAGAACTGTTGTATTCTTCCCTTTCTTTACTGTAGACCTGCCTCCTATTTAGTCTTCCTTTGTTTATCTACATAATAAGTGGGTATAATATGATGGGAATTTTAATGATTTAGAGAAAAATCTCTTTGCATTGCTCATGCCAGTATTTTACTAGGATATTCCTATGTAATTTGAGCTTATGAGGTATTAAATGGAAAAATTCACAGATAAAGAAAGCAGCACTTCACTGATGATTTTCCAGGAAAATAATCTTGTCTCTAAAGTCCTCAAACTTTTGGATTAAAAATAGGGATAGAACAGAGCTATCTGAATAAGGACTGTCTCTTATCCTTCATTAAAAAAAAACAACATGAAAGAACTTAACCTGTTTCCAGATGTTAGTGAAGCAAGTTTTACTTAGCTACTAGAACATTCCTTGCTTAGACAAATTAATAATAGAAGAGCTTTAAAAATCAATTTCTAATAAAATAAAATGGTATCTCTCCAAATGAAGAACTTGCTGTGCACAGCTGCTCTTGTGTTAACAATTAATGGCAAGCAATAGTGTTGTGGCCATGATATTGAACTCTCCAGAGAAAGTAATTACTGAAGCGGATACTAAGAGACTGGAAAGCCTAAAAAATCCATACAAAATTAATCAAAAGCCTTGAAAAACTGAGAACTTCACTTTCTTCTTTTTGCGAAAGGTTTTATAGTTTATAGCTGTTAGTTCCTGTTAACAGCCCAACATTTAAAGGAGCCTTTAAAGCAGACAAACAAAGTAAAACCACAAACACTTTCCCAGTAATGCAGCTTATAAATTATCAATTAGTGCAATTAGTGTGTGTGTGAGTCGGATTCTTCTACTTTTTCATAGAAATAAGCCTCTTTGAGTGTTGTTCATTGTTTTGGTTTTTTTTCTTTGAAGTCTGTGAGGGAAGACTGGGAGCAAACATGATTTGGATCTAACCATACTCATAATATAATTTTTGGTGGAAAAGGCCTTTAAGATCACCAAGTGCAGCCATCAACCCACCACCACCACCACGTTCACCACTAAACCATGTCCTCAAATGCCACACCCACACATTTTTTGAACTTCCAGAAATGGTGACTACCACTTCCCTGGACTGCCTGTTTCAGTGCTTCACAACCCTTCCTGGCAAGAAATTTTTACTAATATCCCATCTAAATCTCCCCTGGCACGACTTGAGGCTGGTTGCTCTCATCCTGTCCCTTGTAACTTGAGAGAACAGATTGGACACCCACCTCACTACAACCTCAATTCATGATACAAAAAATCTTACATTAAGTTCAGTTGTGGCTCATTTTTCAAAACTGATGTGCTGAATTTTGCAGTTACACAAGCAGATCCACCCAGTTACAGCATAATATTCTATTTCTAGTGAGTTAATGAGATTACATACAGCAGGTCACCATGCTTTCATGCTGAAATTCATGCCATCTCTGTGTCTTTACAGATTTAAATCTCCAGAATTTACTTTTACAGGAGAAAAAGGAAAACCACAACATAACCAGCAAACCAGCTTGTTGCTTCTTCTCCTCAAGCCCTGACACTCCAGCCTTCTTTGGGGGCATGGTCACTAGTCCAGGTGAAACTAATGCAAGCAACACATTTAGGATGAAATTCAGTTTATAAGTGCAGAAAGAGAAATGTTTGCCTCTGAAATAAGATAAGAGAAAGAGGCTGATTTTAAGTGGCAAACTGCAGTATGTATTGCACATTCTAATCTCTTTTGGGGTTTTTGGTACCTTGGGACCAAAAATCAATAGATGTGTTTGTGTATAGACAATTCCCATATCAAAACTTTGCTTAACTGATTTGTGATAAAACTGGCTGCAGTATTGCCCATAACATAATTACCCATTACCACATGGGTAATACATTCTAAAAAACTTAAAGATTATTATCCTCTCTTTTCTGTATGGTCATGATGCTATGAAAGCTACAGAGGACATTGCACAGACCTGTCTACGTTAGATAGATTTTACCTGAACACATTTTAAGGTCTTGGCAATTCTCAGTTCCTAGGAGAAGAAAATCATAAAGGAATGGCTGCATTCAGTCCTGGCTGAACATCTGGTGTGGTAGCATAGAGACGGTCAGCAACAATCTCTGTCTTGGGAGAGTGGTACTAACCAGTTATCCAAGGCATCGTTATGATACAAATATCCTGAATACTAATTGTAGCTGTTGAAAACACTTTATGATAATTAATGTTAGGTGCTTTTAATGTTATGGCTGTTTCTTATTTTTAGTTACCCTGTCTCACCTTTTACTGAAAAATAGCTGAGGAATTCTACAAAGGTGCTGCTGCTGCACTGAAATTCAACTGATTTCTTTCTGGGTAGAAAATTGAAGAGTATCAGATTTCTCAAATAGTCTGGACTATCACATATCTGAATGCAGGTTTCTTCACATAAGTTAACTAAAAGGTTAAAAGAAATATGAAATTAAACTATCAGCAAAGTACATGCTGTAACCTTTGCTCCATCTGAGGAAGACTTTATGAATCTGGGAATTTACTGGCTCAGGGAATTGAATAGTCTGTGGTTTTGATTGTTTTGAATATCCACATGAATGTTAATTTGAGAGATACCAAGATAAAATTTGGAGTTTGAGTCAAAATAAGATGATGAGGTCTGGGATTTGATAATTGGCATTTGTTACCTATCTTATTATCAGCTTTCAGCCTCTTTTCTCAAATATGGTAATAATGTAAAGGGATGTAAAGCTGTTAATAATTCATCTCTGCCTCTCTGTTCCTTGCACATGCATACTTAACCAGTATAACAGGGCAGAACTTCCAGAAGAGTTTCCCTCATCACACTCACCTACGCCTCTGGAATCACCTCATGAATTCAGAATGGGAGATTGTAGCCAATCCTTTCCTAACAAATGCTTTCATATAGGCTCTACCCTGTGACAGTCTCTATAGTGCATTGATTGGTTCTGCTTGTAATCAACAAAACTGAGGATTTCTACTCTACATGTGCAGAAATAACAGAAAAGCACAGCTCACTCTTGCTTGAAATATATCCAGTCCTATATCTCAATAAAGCAAACAGGTGTGGGAGGGATTTAAAATCCAATGAATAATTTATAAAGTATCAAATATATCCACATGCTAAACAAGAAAATCATCGAAAGGGAACATGACTAAAGCCTAATGTATGCACTAGAGAACTGTGCAGTGTTGACATAGTTCAAAGATACTCGTATATAACAATGAAATGTGGTGAGGCTGATTTCTTGAAGGTATTGGTAAGCCAGGTTCCAAATCACCTGATAAAAATGTTTTAAATAATAGGTTATATAAAGAAAACTGTAAATCTCAAATTCCTAAATGAATTTAAGTTTTTGAGGAAAATGCTTACTCATATTTTTTTTGTGTATTTCGTTTTGCTTTTATCTTAGACCACATAATAGCTTTTGCCTGTAAGATGTAAGCCAGTTTCCCCAAATGGCTTTATAGTGTGTTCTGTATATGGACTAGAAAAGCAACACGTCTCTTTCAGTGTCTCCATCCCTTCTAATTATTTCCTGTATAATTACATATGCTTACATACTTATTTTTGCATAGAAAGTATTTATCATCTTTAAAAAAGGAAAAAAACCACATTGTTTCAAAAAATAGTAACTCAGGATAAATTAAAATTGATCAGTGGAGATCAAATACCATAAGGGAATTTCAGTTTCCTATTAATAACAATTTCAATAATATCCATAAATACTCAGGATGTTGCTAAAACCAGTGAATTGATTTCAGGCCATTCAAAGCCCCCTAAAATTAAAAGTGTTATTCCAGATAGAGACTAGGATGAATGAGTAATTTAGTCACGTTAATTCTTGAGGTTGAAGAGGGAATTCAGCACTTCTTTAGTGTGAATAAAATTTTAGATACTAAGGGCTAAGTCCTTATTTATGTTATGTAGAGCCCTGCAGAGGCTTTCTGCTAGACTATGTAAATTGTAGAAACCATCAAAAAGATCAATAGAACACATTTTCTCACTATACATTATATATCTTAATTACTGTATGATCCAGCACCCATTAATATCCTATGATAAATTGTGCAGTCATGGAAACTTAAGCATGGAGAAGCTTGTTATATTTGTCTGGAAAGAAAATAATTTATTAATTAGGAAAACAAAACTTACTGACATGTGGCACAGGAAATAGTGGTTTAGCAGCATGGTAATAAATAATGTTTTTAAAGACTTTCTCCAGATCTCCCTGAAGCTGCTGACAGTCATTCCAGGACTGAAAGAGCCATGCTAATGAGCAAAGAGTAGAATTTAGTTGTTGTGTTCACCACTATGTCTGTCTACCCAAAACAAAAACTGTGTTACTGTTCACAGTAATCTCCAGAAGGATCAGATAGGCTGTGAGTAGTGTGCTGAGTGGCTTCTGCCAGTTTATTTTGTGTGTAATTGGACCATTATTATAGTTTTTAGCCTAGTTCTGGTGGGTGGTTTCCTTGCCATTGTTCTCTTTAACCTGCTAATATAGATGTAGCCGAAAAAGGACAGTTTGGGCCTCATTGCAATCCAGGCTATTAACGATGAGCTGCGGTAGAACTGAGTCCAAGGCTTAGCAGCTCAAGTTTTAACCAAAGGAATTCTGCTGTAGGTCAGTTTGGAAAAAATTGTCTTCACACCCTTCATTTTACTGTCTCCACTAGAAGTTTTGAGTATCCTCTCCTTATTTAGAAAATAAAACAAAAGAAAAGAAGGAATTTTTAAATATGTTGTTATGATTTGTATTCCTGTTAAAAACCCCTCAGGTGTTGTTACACACAGTAGTTTGGTGCTTTTGGAAATACTAGTGAAAGTTTCAGGCATTTCAAATTTTACTTTTTGGTGTTTAAGTTGGTATAAATTTTGCCTCTTTGTGTTTCTGAAATATTTGCCACACACTGTTTGTTCTAAAGGGCCCAGTTCTAAAGTGCTTTCTGTCTAGAGAACTGGTGTTAGCCTCAAGGATGTGGTGTGCTTACATGTCAGGTAGTATTACACTAAAATGTATTTGTAGCTCTCAAATCTTGCAGAAAAAAGTAGCTGAATTATTTCTCATGCTCCTCTGTTACACAGCTAAAATGAAATCTTAATCCATATTTCTGTAAATTTTAGTTTAGCACTTAGAAAAATTACACTGTAGTTAAAAGTAGGAAGTGAAGACTGTGATATCAGATGAATTCTAGCTAAATGTTCCTATGATAGTTTTCAGTAGATAATTTATGTTAGCTAAAGAGCCATTCTGTCATTCTGTCTTTAGAACATTGATTCAGTTTTAAATGATTACCTCTGTCAGCATCTATTGTCACAGTAGTATATGAAGCTGATGTTAGAAGGACCCATCTTCAGCTCCTGCCTTCAAATTCTCTTTGAACCACCATCCTTTTGCTTTAGAGAATGCACTTAAGGAATTGAATTTATCTTTCATGTGAAATAAAGTAACATAAACAGTGTAAATTGAATTTTCTCTGTTGTTTTGAAATAAATCCAGATCATGAATTGAGATAATTCTCTGTTTATGAAGGCCATCCAAGATACATGTCGATTAAGAGAGACATATTTGGTAGGGCACAGCCTTTTTACTGGATGTCACTAAAAAGACCAAAAGTTTTGGCAAAGCTATGGCAGTCTTGGTCAGTATCTTGATTTATATTTGCTATTTTATCTAAAGCACTCATAATACAAACTGAAAGGAGCACATTGCATGCAGATTTTGCAAATCTCGGGGAACATATCTGAAAGATGGATTTTCAGATGGAATTCCAATGGAAAGGATGGCCTGGACAGAGATAAAAAAATGCATCATTGAACATGTGCTAACCTTGTAGGCTCATAAAATACTGGTGAATTTAACCTGTGTATATCTAAGTAATGATGCTTAAGTTAAAATTTTGACATATATCCCTTTTTTTAAAATTAAATTCTCTCCTTTCTGAAAAGTTCCAATACTCTTATCCTGTCAGGTGCCAAAGGATTTGTCAGGTTGTCTAGTTGGAAATCACAGACAACACTGGTACAGATTTTGAGGTTCTCCTGGTGTGCAACAATACACAATGTTCTCTGTGGCTGCTAAATGTGTACTGCTAAATGTGGGTTACTCTCAGCTTAAAGGTTCTGGTAAGTGACAGGCCAGCTCATGGTTTGGTCTCTTAGGAAAAGGTTCATTTTGTAAAATGAAAAATAGACAGCTACTCAAAGCTGATGGCTTTCATGGGAGGAGACATAATTCTTCCATTTTGTCTTAGATATATGATTTTTCAGGAAGAATCCTGGAGCTGCCTATATCTTTCCTTATTTCCTAGACAGAAAAATGATCAATGTCAGGAAATAGCTCCCCCAAGGCTCTTGGCATACAGTGAGAGAACAAATTGCGAAGCATTATCTCATTCTCTGTAACTTTTCACATTTTTGTGTTCATTAAGCTGTCACATGATTTTGAAAGGCTCATTTTGTTTTTCAGTAAAGAAGTAATTCCTGCCCTTGCTGAAAATTATGGTAAAGCCTTGATTAAACACTTGCAAAAGGCTATGATTTTTAGCATTTTCTTTACAAAAAAATAAATATTTACATGTCTTTTTTTTTTCAGAGAATATGCTACTTTCATTTTACCTTTCTAATGTGCATTTTTAGGTAAAGCTCTTGAGTCAGTGTACAATTATTTAGGTTCATAACTGAGTTTTAGGTTGGTATCTCATAACTGAGATGCCATTACTATATACAGCAAAAATTAACTTCTTTTAAATTAAGTATGTTGTTGTTAAAAAAGTTGTTTTGTAATCTGAAGTACTTGGGTCAAATTTTTGGTTCCATTGAAATCAGTGGTCAATTATAGTCAGTACCTGTTTCTTCAACACATTTAGCCACACATATATATACATACACACACATATATGTAGTTTTATTGCATTGTATTATATGGTAATATGTATAACGGTGTCTAGGTATTTCGACAACGTATTACACAAATAAGGACTCTTTTTTTTTCTGTACAAAATGTTTATATAGGGCAAAGTCTGTGATACTGATTCTTTATATTGTTGCAATTAAAATACTTGAGGTAAAGTTTTATATTATTCCATACATATTTTTTTTCTTTTACAGCTTCCCCATGGGTAGATAAAAGCAGGACTCCTAACAAAATAGACCTGTATGATGTACGCAGAAGACCATGGTAAGCTTTCTTTTCAAAGGTTTGGTATATATATAATCACTTACTTTCTAGTTATTGCTGTAAAAATCTTTTTTGCTGTTTGTTTCTAATAGTACTTACTTTTAGATATTTTTTTCTTTTAAAACTAGTTAGTTTTTCTGAGTAAACAATTTTCAAATTATGGTCTGTGTTCTGCAATATACACTATAGGTGTCGTGCTATTGGATTACATGGACTTTTCATAGGATAACTCTCAAATAGGTGTAACGCAGTTAAAAACTCTGATTTTGTGCCAAAACCAAATATGATCCTGAGTATTAGACTGAACCATTCTTCCAGACTTTTGCAAGTGTTTAAAAATATGTCTCAGTGTTTTAGACCAGCAATAAAATAGCTAGATTGGTAAAAGATGGGAGAGCAGTGGGATTATGTCTCATGATTTTTTTATGTAAGCCTCTCAAGATATAAAGCATATTGATGCTTGGATATAGTTGGATATATTTTTTCAAAGTATTTTTGTCTAAGCTGGGCTGAGTAATAATTCATCTGTCATCAAGATCTTGAGCTCTGAAATATCATTCCTGTTTTTCAGTTATGTGAAAACAGTGAATTTTGATCAGTGTATTCTACCTCCAGACTACCCTAATGCAGTTTAGACTTAGATTTACTTAGGAGACACAGCAAGAGAGGAAATAATAATACATGGTTTTTGTACTAGCTACAACAAGACGATTTTGTTGGTTCACCTAGTTTGAGTTTCGATTTCACAGAGTGTCTTCCATCACACACAAAAAAATGTGTATTCTAATTTGTGTTATTCATACCACTTATTTATTTCAGGTATATCCAAGGAGCTGCATCACCCAAAGACATGCTTATTTTAGTTGATGCGTAAGTGTTTAATGTCTGAATGTTGTCATTAGAGGGATAAAAGTACTTTGATATCTTGAACAAATCTCTGTATGCTGAAAAATAGAGCAGAAATTAAGAGGTCCTTGTATGCAAGGTTCAAAAATCTTGGAAGAGCCATAAAAATAAATACATAATAGAAAATAGTTCCAAAAAGCCCAAACCAAACATGAAAGTTACTGAAACGGGAGGCAAGGAAATTGGTTTTTTAAAATCTCTTTAATATTTTTGTTTTCAACCTAGTAATTACTGCAGCAGTCAAGTGAATATTTCTCATGTGTGTGCCAAGATTTTTTGTAAAGCACAAACCTGAAAACGTATGACTAGAAACATTACAATAGATGTGATAATGATTTCATGAGCCTGAAAGATAAGAATGTATGCAGACTTGGTGTGTTTTATGATACAGATTTCAAAATTGCCAAGTTTGGTGACTAAAAAACACTGCTAGAAAGTGAGCAAAGAAATGAACAAAAGCTCGCTCTCTGCCTTGGCAAGGCTTCTGTGGTGTAGGCAAAGTTGAGGGACTGAAGGGAACATTGAACCTGATGTGTCAGATTGCTTTATGCTGAAAAGCTTCTCAGGCATAGAATTTGCATTTAATGCTTTTACACGTGGTGAAGTGCTTTCATATCTGCAGTGAGTTTTATCAACATTTGTTATTTCTTCAGCTTAGGCTTTGCCTTGAATCAAACAAGCTGTCATTTGCGTCTCTGGAAATCCAGAGCTGTAAATCTGTGTGTAGGAGTGTAACATGTTTAGATAATGCATTGGTTGAAGGTGGTAAACTCAGATTTCTTGTAAAGAAAATGAGTAAAGGGTGTAGCATTATGACATCATTTAAGGTACAGGACTGGGACTTTGTATGCCAGTTTTGGACTTACTTTAATAATTATAAATCGTTTAATAACATTAATGATGAGTTGGAGAACTCAGGAGGCAAACTGAAAATTTTAGTGTGAGAGTTGGTAAAAGTGCTGGTGGGTGCACTTTGTTTCTATGTTTTACATAACATTTGCTAAATTCAACTTTTCTGTTGTGGAATTTTTTTAGGAGTGGGAGTGTCAGTGGATTGACATTGAAGCTGATCCGCACGTCGGTCATTGAGATGTTGGAGACCTTGTCTGATGATGACTTTGTGAATGTAGTTTCAGTGAGTATCTGTTCTTTCCACAAAATTTGCATTGTCAACAAAGCCAAAAGCAAACTATTTTTAATACCAGTAGTGGGATACTTGAATGTTAATCTGCAAAGAAACTTAAAATATATTGCAAAATACCCCATGTAGCATTTGTTTTCTTATAAAATAAAATTATTGTCCTAGATTTGTTATTATATAAACATTTGAATGAAGGGCAAAAATAATTTAAATAAAGTTCTGCATAGGCAAATTCTCCTTTCCAATATAATACTATGGTCTCTATAAAACATCTTTCATTAGATTGGTATATGAAAATTCTCTTGAAATAATTTCTGATTCCCAGGTTTTCTACACAGCAGATATTTGGATTGCTCATGTTGTTTGATGCATAATGGATTACTCATGTTGTCTGATGCATAAAGAAGATGTACAGCCATATATCTGACCTGCCCAAGAAATGTTGCTGAGAAATTCTACAGTTAGCAACTTGATGGCTGGCAAAACAATTTTTCTTATATTAAATAATAAAATAGAGGGGAAAATCCTTGAAGAAAGTATTGCAAACTTTCCATTTTCAGGTGGATACATTGGATGTCATGTTCTAACCTTGGGCAAGGCTTTTTTAATATTTTTTATTAAGGTATTCAGCTGTAGAGATTTGATTCTAAGGATTTAGGATGAGAACATTGACATATTCTTAATAACAAGAGACAGCCTCAATGATGAATAACTGGAATGATTTTGGAGATAATTTTCAACTTGTAGAGTCATGTTGTAGCCAGCCTGGGGGAGAAAAACTTGAAATATAACTAAAAGCAATCTTTTTTAAAACCAGTTACTGCTTCATGGTTTGCTGAACTTGGATGGATAGCTAGAACTTTCTGCAGGGAGCAGACAAGATCTTACCCTCAACAGTGTTTCCTTAGACGATTTCCTTAGTCTAAAATGCAGTGAAAAAAAAAACTAATGTTTTTTATTATTATTTTTAAAGGAAATAATCTTCTCTGTAATGGTATTGCAGAGCTGAAATCTTCTTAGTTTCACCGATTAAAAAAAAACCAAACAAACAAACCTTATAATCCTAAACTGATGGAAATTGATGAGTAAGTTCAGTGGAGCTGTGCCAGCTTTCACTGCTGGAAAATCTAGACCCCTACTACCTCTTGATTTACACAGCTTTTCAAACTCTTTTGTTACATTTGCTCCAAGGTGATCAAAATAGTGTATCTTAATGCTAAGCCTTCCTTAGACTCTGGGTATTTTATTAGCTAAGGTTCACTATTATTCTCGTGAGGCCTCAAGGCTGGGATTTGTGTCAAAAAAGGACCAGAAATCCTCAAATATTTTCTACAGTATATTTCACCAGGGCGTTGTTACTTACAATGTATAAGGGCCTTTTTTTTCTTTTTGAATGAACTTTAGAGGCTCACATCAGAAATTGGACTGCAGAACCGAAAAGGACATTTTGATTGTGCTGTTTTCATCATCACAGGAGGGCAACACTCACAGAAATGTGCATAATAGAACATGGCATCTCTAAATCTTTCATAAAATGCTATTTGGTGTGTTGTGCGCTTCTAATTTAAAAGTCTTTATTAGATCCTTTCAGTATTGCAATCACTTTTGTGTAACCTTTGTTTTCATGTATTAAGATGATTTATGAATGGAATTGTGGTGGACATTGTGTTATGACACATATATATTTTATTTCTGTAACAGACAGGAAATCATACGCTATAGATAGGAAACAAATGGTTGTACTACTATAAGGCATTCTGTAAGTGAGAGAAGTGAACACAGAAGTTTGGCCATTTTTTAAAGACTTTTTTTTAAAGATGTCTTTTTTTTCAAAGATTTGGCAGGATTAGTTTAACAGTTGGACTAGATAATCTTTAAAGTCTTTTCCAACATAAATGGTTCTATGATTCTATCATGATTCACAGAATACTCTGTAATGGAGAAGGCATACTTCACGGCCAACTCCAGTGCTTTCTTAGTGAACTCAGCACCCAAAATATCAACTTAAACTTTTTTTTCAAGGTGAAATAAATGTAGATTTGTTCAATATTTTTGAAAATTTAGTCAATATGTTGCATTTTTTTGCTTAAGAACATTTTCTCCTGAAGCATATCAGTATTAGACATGATTGGCTAATTAAAAAGTCCAAAAAGCTAGGTGAAAACGCTCAGTTAATACAATATTAGCATGTAGATATATGAACAGTAACTGGAAGTTATCTAAAATTTTTCTGTCCCTCATGGATCTTTTGGCCTAAAATGTGACAGTTGTTTTATGGCTTGTTAGCTTTAATAACCATAGAGTCTTTATTCTGAGGTTTTAGTTAACTAGAGAGCTGTTTCACTGCTAACCTCTGCCAAGATGTTGTCCCACAAAACCCATATGTACGATGATTCATGCCCACAACTGAAAGACATGGATTTAAGCTCATGTCAATCACTTCTTAAAAGTGACAGGATGATTTAACGAACTGTGCCTTGTATGAGGAAATCTTAAGGAAAAAAAGCTTAAAAGTAGATATGTTGAAAACATCAGTTCTACTAAATAAATATAGTTCCTGCATTTATTTCCAAGGGAAAAAAGGTTGAATGAACTATTAAGTCATGAAAAGATAGCCAGGAGTTAATATATCATGGTTTCCTTTGGGATTTACATGTTCGTTATCTGAAGTGCTGTGCTTTGTTGCAGGGAGAAAACCTGCTGTTTGAAAGAGCTTAAATGTATGAGTAATACAGCTGTTTTCCCACTAATCCGGTTATAGGCTTTGATAGCAGCAAGCTGTAGATGATAGGGGCAGCAATTCCGTCCCAGCACGTCGTGATTTAGTGACTTGGTTTCCGATGTTGACACAGAGAGTGTAATTTGTTTGTGACTGTGGGTAGTGTGCAGGAGAAATGTATTTCAAATCTGCAGAGGTGCAGAAAACCACACAAAGGAGAAACCTCCCTTACAGCAACAGATGTGTTAAAGGTCAGGAGCTGTTGCACTTCTTAAATTCACTTAGCCTTTGTAAAAATCCAAACTAGTATTTACTGTTTAGGAACTGGAAATTAAATGTCATGAGCATACGAGATAGGACAGAATCATATTCTGGGAAAATGGAAAGCCCATCTCCTGCTCTTATGCAGTTCTGCACATTGAGTAAACTCAGAGGGGAGATAAATTCTGCATGAATTGATTTCAACAAAAAGCTATGCACCCAGCCTATGAAATTATTGTTGGGGATAAAGAAAAAAATCTCAGGATGATAGACCTCTTTTCTCATTGATTTTTAATAGCAGTTTTTCATGGGATTCCACAGCTCAGTGGTTGCAAATCTGTTTACTTTGTCTCTCTTACCCCAAAGTTGGTGAAATCATTATGCTTTCCTAATTAAAATATTAAAATATGCTAACAGAGAGAAAAGAAAGTTTTGTAAAAGTCTTTTCAATATATCAAAGGGCTCCTTTCACTTTCTGCTACGTGATCCATCCTGTGTTCTGCAGTTCATATTGCACCTATATAATCTTAAACATGGGGAGATGTTCCTTCCTTTTGGGAACTACTTTCTCAAGTTTATTTAAAAAATTAGCTAATATGCTATGGGTGGAAACTTTAGCCTGAAGTCCTAGTGGAGGGAGGAGGATGCTAGATTTTACAGCCAGGTAGCATGTCATGCTTATACTATCTTTGCTAGAAATTTTAGCTTTGTATGAGTGTACTTCAGTTGGCAAAAACTTGTCAAATTTTATTTTAAAATAGCTTAAACTATGTTTCCTTTATTATTTCGATGTGATGTTTTTAGTGGACCTGAAATTAAATTGCTATGATAGGTTTTATAATTTTATGTTTTTGAATTTTGACCCAGAGTTCAGCGGTGCTTAGTTTTTCTGAACAACATCACTGCTTGAGGGAGAAATTAAACATGATCATGGTATCAGTGGCACTGAAGTATTTCTGTTGGTGGATCTAGAGGAAATGAAAAAGACTCCTGTATGAAGGGGTTTGCCAAAGTACTTCTTATTTTCTCATTTGCCTTTATGGACAATACTAAGGAGAAAATATAAAGATGCCTGCCATATTTTTCCCTATTTGACAAATAAAAAACTAGATAGAGAATCAGGTTCCCTCTGCAATAAGTATGTCTGTATAAGCACCTCCTTCAGTGATTTAAGCCCGAAACATTTCAGGTAATGAATCACAGTGGCTGCAATTAAGTATACAGACTCCTCAGTGTCATAGCTGTGTGAGGCGCTAAACAAATACATGTAATTCCTTTCTTTGGCAGGGGGCATGGCTTGGGTTTTTTTCGAAGTCAATGAAAAGTGATAGAAGGGCAAGTTTAGGGCTGAGTGTTGAGCTTCCTGATTCTTTTAATTCAACAATCCATCTAACTGACCCTGCAGTTTCTCTTAAATTGAATGGTTCATTTTCACGACAAGGGGGAACAATGATAGCTGCAGAGAAACATATCTTCGTAGCAATGTTCCTTAATGGAAAATCATTAGCATTTCCTAATGGTAGGTCATTATCTTGCATCCTCCGTATTCAAGGAGCAAGTGAATTGAATGGAGTTTTTTCATACAGGTATATTTAATAAGCACTGTAGGTGCATGTTTAAACAAAGCTCAGAGGAGTTCTGATCACAATCTAGTATTCAATTTCTGCATTGCTAATAATTACAGGTAGAGCAAGGCTATGTATCTATGGAAATATGTGTAGGGAAAATATATCTGGAGGACACATTTAGCAAATGTAATGAAGATGAGTATTCTGCAAATAACAATGGAAAAAATTTGGAAATTATGAAAACCAAGGAATTATTAAGAAGTTAGAATTTTCTGTATAGCAGCATGAGTTACAGTAGTATAAACAGTGTCATGGAATGTTTATCTGTCTGCAGAATTATGTTTCTTTTTACCTTCCCTTCAAAAAGAGGAAAGGAATCAGTAAAGATGTGTTAAAGTCTTTCATGTGGGGCTGGAGTTGAGAGGAAGATTTAGGGTAGCGAGGATAATACATTAGCTGACTTTTTCAAAATGAAATTGACTTCAGTGGGATCCTGATCCTCAGGAAAGCAAATTACACAGTTTGTTGTCAAGAGAAAGAAAAAGTGAAGGGCCACTAGGACTCAAGATTCTTGCAACCTTCATCTGACGTCATGAGCTAGAAATGCTTGTACAGCTTCAGTGACATGGCTAGAGACAACTCTTCGTCTAAATAGTGTATGGATTGATGGTTCACTTTCCCTCCTGGGAGGCAAATTTAAGTATTTGAACTCAGATTTTGACTGTATGACTCCTTTGTTGTGTCTGAATACTGTTACATAAATGTGGAACATATCACTAATTTAGCACAAAAAGGATTGGCTCAGATTTTACAAAAAAATATTGTAGGTGTCTTCTCTGAAGACTGAAAGTGTTTCACAGGTGATTGCTTGGCTCTAGAAAACATCTTCTCACACACCTGAGTGCATCATCTGAAAAAGTGAGTTTGAGGCATACTCACAAACTCAGAGAATTCAACCTTTTTTAGGTTGTTCTGGGGCACAGAAATAAATAGTCTAATTACGGATGTCATCACAGATGAGATGTGCTGTTGCTGAGAAAACTCTTATCCATAGGTTCTCAAACCTGTCAGGTAAAAACACTGCAAGAAGCACCAATTGAAGCCAAATAAATTTGAATGGTGTACAACTAGTTAATATGCCTCTAAAAATTGCAAGGAAAGATTCTTGTTGTCTTCATATCAATATTTAATGCCTTTCTGGAAGATGCACTTTAAGCAAACATCTACCACTAAATGTAATTGTTATGCTTTATTGCAGAAGTAGCCAAGGGAATTTTAATGACTAGTGATATGTGGGTGGTGAGACAGTATGCAAGGGATCAGACTGAAATGTCTGATTGCCCCTTTTAACCTTAAATCAAGAATATGTAAAGATTTTTGTTTGTTGGTGGGTTGTTTTTTTTTCCTTTCTGTTTCATCCTGCTGATTTAAATGTTTGTCCCAAGTAGTTGTTCATCATCCACCTTAGTTATTAATGGGCTGGAAAGTACTTCATCACTCTAGTGTGATACAAATATTCAAAATAGTAAATATTGCAAAGCTTTAATATTTGCAAACAGGGAATACATACCAATTACTTTTTTCTTTTCTCTGTATACTTAGCAGTTTTGCCGTGTCTATCTAGCAAAACACGTGTTCAGTAGTTAAGCTTTCTCTTATCCTTAGTGTAAGCAAAAATTTCTTGTTAACTTCATTTTCACCAGCCCTGCAGTATTTTCTGTAGACTAAGACCAAACAGCAAATACTTACATAAAGCAGACATATACAGAGTAGTCTATGACAGAGAGGTGAAAATGAAGTGTTACTTTTCTGTCCCAGTGATAATACTCCCTATGGTACTTGCTTAGGTTTCTTCTGGACTATCTGGCTTAAAATAATATCTCAGTGTGTAAAAACCAATATAAAATAAAAATCATGTTAGTGCAGTGTTGTCGTGCATCCTGCGGAGCTTCAGCCGCAGGGCTCCGGCCAAGCCCGGGCTGAGGTGTGTCCCAGAGCGACCAATTCGGGGGAGAGTGCTCCGGGGAGAGCCACTTCCCCCAAGGTGGGTTCGGTCCTCCACAAAGGGCGCCGCAAGAACACAACGAGAGGCCCAGTCGGTAAAAGGGTACGGGAGGGGGAGCTCCCAAGACCTCCTTTATTGGGGGTCGTGGGTCCAGAACTTGGGTGCAACTGGGAGCATGGGCAAAATTCCCCAAGGCGCAAGGGTGTACAGAGGGTTTTAAGAGGGAGCCCGGATAGAAGGGGTTTAGGGTAACAACCAATAGGGAAGGGGGACGGGGGAGGATCCGAGGGTCCTGGGCCAGTGAAATTAAAGGGGAGGGGGGTACAATCAGGGGCCAGCGAATCCCGAACGGAATAGAACAGAGCTTTCCAGAACTGAGGAGGCGCTCACACCCTGGCCTCCGCCCCAGAGCACTCCTCTCAGGAGGAGCTTTTTGCTTCTGAGGTGGGGTCAGAGTGATGAGAAGGTGCAACTACAAGAGGCTGCACCTCATCAGTGCAGGGTCAATTCCTCTCTCTCTGAGAATTACAGCTCAGATCAGGACCATCTCCAGCGGCCAAGTTGCCATGTTCACCTCAGAACTGTGCACAAGCTAGTAAGCCTTTGTAACAGTAGACCAGACAGATCTCACACAGAAGATACTCATGTTTTTATTCACAGGCCGTCCGGCCATACCTGATATATTGCTACAGGATTTAGAAAAAAAGGATGTTTCAACATTTTTTTCTTAATTTTTCTTTTAAACTGAGCCTTACATTGCTACAAATAAGCTTGAAAAACTTTTAGAAGCTTAAGTTATTTTTCTTTTAGAATTACAAATTAATAACCAAGCCATCTGAACTCTGGAATTTATTTGTTTATACATATATTATTTTACCTTCTAGGGGAAAGCATATCATGCCAGTTTCAACAGCCCAAGCGAGCTGAGGCTGCTGCAGCTCTGTGCCATGGAGCCTACTAAATGTCTTCCCAATTGGCTCAATATATGAGGAGCACATGTAAATACACATACATGCATAATATCTATATATCTATATATATAAAAATCAGGCCATCCACACAGATAACACAAACAAGAGCAGAGCATTCATGTGAGCACACATACGAGTTTCACTATTAGAGACCTCTAGGACCAGCACCTCTATCTTACACAACTTTTTACCTCCAAACCAACCAAATCCATTCCTCTCCTTACTTATATTTAAGGTTTCTTTCCTTAAATATTCCATACTAAGTCCTGTGCAAACCTGAAATGCACTTTAGAGTTATTAACTGTAAATTTAGCTTTCTGTAGAAGGAGAGTGTTCAAAATATATGTAAGATATAAAAAAGACAGGGAAAGATGTGGAAAAGGAATAGGGCAGATCTTAAAACAAGATCTGTTTCATTTTAGATCTGTCACAAAGCGTTAATTCTGGGGAACAGCGTGCTTGAATGCATGAAGAGCCAAAGGGAATGGAGATTAGAAGCTCAAATTCTACATTAGTATGTCAGGAGCAGGAATGTTGCTGGAAACTGTACATTTATTACTGTACAATATAGCTGACAGCTCCAGCTGACTAGAAAAGTCACCTCCATTCCCACTTCGAGGGATTGCTTTGGGCATCAATACACATTTTTATTGTCTCCTTTTACAGCTGTCAAATGTTAGGGAGTCAGACTTCTAACAACACATGGCATGGATGTCTCTGATTCCCAGAATAAATCTGATTTCTCTAGTATACTAGTAGTATTTAAAAAGAGTAGTTTATTAAAAAGTAGTATATAAAATGTAGCATTTAAGATGCATAGTGTAGTGGTATATAAAATTATTTGATAGCTCTACGTCATGGCTCCACTGGTTAATAAATCTGTTGGCTTTTTCCAGTTTCTTAATTTTCAGCAAAGCACAAATCTTACTAAAGAGGTCCTGGCTTTGTCAGATGCATCATTGATATTGGGATGTTTTATGGCTTGTCAGATGCTGGATGCATTGCTGCATCAGCTTTCCAGCTAGGAGGCTTTTATTAGGGAGTGTTGTGACAATATAATTAAACATTTGTGGTGGGAGAATGGTTTCTTGAACAATAAACTCATTCCTTACCAGTACAGAAGAGACTGGGCTGGGCTGGCTTTGATGATTCTTCTGGAGAAAGGTTACTCACCATGTTAGCGTAAAAAGGCTGTCCATAAGTTTTGAGACAAGGTGGAGGCTATTTGTTCTGTGATCCCCCTTTTAAAAACATACTTTCTATAAAAGTCATCTATTTTTTAGGTAATAATTATGTGTGGCAATGTCTTAGTTTGGAGTGAATCTAAAGGATCTCCTAACTTAGGCAAGGCACAAATGGAATACTCATCGACTTCCAAGTCTCACACTTTCAAGACTCACACTTTTCCCTCCTGTGTCTCATTTCCCTGCCTTAGCAGCAGCATCTCCCATGTCATCACTGTGCTGCTGCAGCCTCCTCACTGCTCTGGAACTCCAGGCACCTGCCGAGCCAGGCACAGTGCTCTGCCCTAAAAGGGGTACAGGAACATTGAAGTCAAGATGTGAGAATGCAGAGGTGATACTGTAGCCCCCTGCTGCCCCTCTGCCATGTGAGCTGATGCTGAAATGTGTGTCTGTCTTGTGACTTCTTGCACCAGCTAAACATTCATCATGATTTTGATACCCTGAGTAGCAACCTCACATATCAAGAGAATTTATAGGTTACAGTTAAATACTTAAAACTTTATCTCTGATGACCAATGAGGGGACATGAGGAATGTCAGGGAGGTTCAGTGTGGACATTAGGAAAAGCTTCTTCACTGAGAGGGTGGTCTGGCACTGAAGCAGGCTCCGCTGGGAATTGGTCATTACTCCAAGCCTGTCAGAGTTCAAGGAGTGTCTGGTTCATGCTCTTAGTCATGGGGTTTTTGGTAGTTCTGCGTGGAGCAGGGAGTTAGACTTGATGATCCTTATGGATCCCTTCCAACTTGATATATTCTATGATTCATCTTTTTGGCAAGGGTGCTTCATCTTTTAAACAACTTGAATTTGACTGAATGAAGATTTTCCCTGTCAAGTGATAACAAAAAAAATGTCTACAAAATAATTTTCTTGGAAGTATCTTCCTGTTACAGCTCTCTTCCCCAGTGCTTCTGGGGAGCAGGGCCATGCAGGGCAGGCTGCAGGGCTGCAGCACTACAGCAGTGCTGTAGTTTAGAACAGACAGCTTTCCCTGGGAGATGCTGAAGTTTACAGTACTGAATTTTTCAGTAGAAGTCAGAAACACATGATTTTAAGTAAATAATACATGCTAACTTAGCCGCAGCAGCATAAAAAGACCATAAATTTCACCTTGCTAAGCAAATTCACCTTTCAGCCTACACTGATGTTCTGTGTTGTAACTCTGAGATTGGCACTGCAGCATCATACTTTATGGTCTGAACATTAATCCTGTGGTACTTAGTGGCAGCTTTGCATTGATCTTTATATTGGTTATAAAGGTTAACAAAGCTAACTGAGAGCACACTTTGGTCTATTATTTGGTCTTTTTCCTAATATTTGTCTTATATTATTCTGCAATATTTTCTCAACAGATATTTAGTGATCTAACATCTTTATTGTTGTTGAATTCTGCAGACTCTGGTCTATAATAGACATATATATGTTTCACAGTGAAAAAGAAACGTGATACAGTTTAAATTTCAGGAAATGCCAATAGTGTAAATTGGTATATAATCCTAATTTTATTTCATCGATACTTGCAATACAATTTAAGAAATGCAGGTCCTAGAATAAGTTTCTTATATTTTCTCTACAGTGTATATGTGGGATTGTACTGAAGACTCTCTGTACATAAGTCATGGAATAGGAGGAAGAAGTTATTCTATAGCAAGATATGAATGGTGAATTTTGATATCACGTATTATTTTCTGGCATGTCAAATTACCAACCTTTATTGCTTGAACTGCCTCAGATTTTCTGTGTACTTAGAATTTACATGGGAGTAAAACTTTGCAAATTGCCTTCATGCTATTCTCTAAATGGGTTCTGATAAATATTTATAATATCTTCTCACTGCTCAAATACAGATTCTAACTGGCCTTATTCAAGATTCAGTTATTCTTGGGATTAACCCTGAAATCCTATTACCAAGCCTAAAGCAGCAGGGAAAAAAAAAAAAAAAAGAAAAGAAAATGACAAAGCCGGATTTAGCTACAAAATGAAAGCCTGGTGAAATCAGATCTATTTCACTATTGCTCATTTAATATGTACAGATACAACTGGGTCACCAAGCTGATTTAGCCACGAGGTAGAAGTAGCATAGCAACAAACCTCAGCAGACTGAAAGTCAGCAGCGGTAGTATCTGAGTAAGTCTTCAGCAAACTCACTGTATTTCCCTCAGTTTTCCTGGAATGATGTTATTGATTTATTAAGCTTTTGGGGTGTTGGTATTTTAAATGTGTAAGTTTTATCTCTATAGCAAGTTTAAGTGTAGAAATTACTGCCTGGTTCAAGTTTATATGATTTTCTATGAAAAATAAACATTTATGAATGTTTAAAAATGCACAACTTACATACAGCTTAAGTCAGGTTCTCATTTCATGTCAGAAATTTTGGAAAGGGAGTTTTTTCTAGGTTTTTGATTTTTTTAACTTAGAAATGCAATTTCAGAAGATTCTGATTAAACATGATATGTTGAATCAGTAAATGTCAGTAAACTAACTGTGAGAAGAGGGAGGCGGTAGGTAAGAATGGTTGGGAAAATCTGAACGTTTACAAAGACCTGGTCCTACATACTTGGTGTATTTGTTATCACTTCCACAGATTTTGGAGGCACAGAAGGACATTTCGAAAGTAGGCTGGTTTTCAGTCTTTTCCATAATTTTCATCCTCCTGGAGCCGGGACCTCTTGTATTCAAGACGTGGAAATTTTCCTTTAAGGAGGAAGTTTAGATTTTAATATTTGTGGGTTTTCAATCATTTGGAACACAAATATATTTTATTGGTTTAGTTGAAATGAGACTTTTATGCTAGTCACAGAAAGCACCAATGTCCTCCACCAGAAATGCAAATTTCCACATTTCATGGTATTATTAAGACTAGTTCAACTTTTTTTGTTTTAGTGCCACCTAGTGACTAAAACTTGAAAGATTTTTTTTAAGTTTTCAGTTTATTGGCGTTTGGTTATGCATTTTGAGGTAATGAGATGCTTTACAGAAGATTTTGTCCTTTTCAAACTGAATCACAGAGTTCATGCTGATTTCCTTGATTTCTTCTCATCAGGATTTACATTCAGTTATTGCTACTCTTTTTGAGAACTGTGGCTTTCCTTAGTGGAATAACGCTTTGTCTGGAAAGCATTGATAAATGTTGACTGAAGCTTGCTTTCTTGATCATGGCAAACAATTAAGCAAATAAGTGTACATATTAGTATTTATATAAACATATATAGACAGATAGATTTGTATGAAGATACAGCAGAAAAAAACTTGTTGACTGTCAGAAACAGTAATAAGCACTTTCTGATAAAGATATATTAATGCTCCAAGATATTACTCTTTAATTCTTTAAAGCATTTCTTTTTTGATGTTCTTTTCAAGGCCTACTTGTTTTGCTAGCATTACATAAGTGTGAATTCTAAGACAGTGCACTGAACAGGATTCGCTGTCTTTCCTTTCATAAAAGAAGCAGAATCAGTTGAAATGTTTTCTTTGTATTTAAATAACCTCCTACCCTTGCCAACTGAATGATTGACATTGGATTTTGGATTTATATCCCTTATATTTATATCCCTTATATTTATATCCCTTATTTATCTCCTTGGGAGATAGAGATCTATTTAGAATTATAGAGACGGATAGATAAGTATAGAGAAGAGAATTTGAAATATTCATCAATTCATACATTGCCTGTGAAATCAGGGATTTTTCTCTCACAGTGCTGTAGTCTTCAGAATAAATGGCATTAGCTGTATGTGCATTTTGAAGAAGTTTAAGTGGTAAAATGTTTATGACAATTCAGGTTTAAAAATTTGCGTCTTGTTTGACCGTGTTGTTTAAATGGCATATGGCAAAATGACTAATATCAAATTAAAACACAAATTTGAGGACTGGGAATTGCTTACACAAAGAAAAGGGAAAAAGCATATTCCTGTAGTGAGGAATTAAGATTAGATCTTGTGGCCATGCCTTCACTTTGGATTCACTTTTTTATTTCCTGTTGCTTCACTTTTCTCACCAATGAAATGAGAAAAGTTCTGAGCTATTTCATAAGGAGCCCAAGATGCTGAGTAATGTTTGAAAATTACTGTAATGTTAAAGTATGAGACTGTAATGTTAAACCCTAGGAGTTATATGCTCTGTGTAACTTCCTAAAGTTTGTCAGCTGGGGAGAGGTATCTGCAAAAGGCAGATGTATAAAAGAACTTCCTAATAGACAGGGCAGTTTGTATCTTCTAAACAGGTATTGTGTTAAAAAGAATGCAGTTTTGGAAAAAAACCCCACAATACATTATAAATGGTTTGGTTTGGGTTTGGTTTAGGTTTGGTTTAGGTTTGTTTTTTTCTAATCTGTTTCCTGTTTTTTTCCCAGGCTGCTTGATAACTTTGATCTTTCAACTTAAACATCTCAAATATTTTTCAGTCCTTGTATATCCCAGTTCTGAATTTTGGTACTTTCTTTCTTCATTTCAGACATTTTCTCTGGGGGGGGTTTCCACCCCACTTCTTTTGCCTTATACTGTCCTCTTAATGAAAACACCTGTCTGTAGTGTCTTTTTATTCATTTTTTTATCTGCATATCCACAAAGTGCTTAGCATGGGACCAGATACAGGAAATAAATCAATATTTCTGTTCCACTTCCCTTGAATCTTCTAATAACCTCATGTTGTGGTAGCAGTTTTGCTAATTTTATTAGAAGGATTTCCAGGTTGAGACTGTGGAAAAGAGGAGGCTTTTAGCAATGCATAAGTAACTATTCTGGAATTAGAAGAGGTTTTCAGAATGAAAGCCTTCTATTTTCCATAAGTTCAACTCTTGGGGCACTGTGGATTTCAGAGGTCCATGTGTCTGGAGGAGCCCACAGCTCAGTGGAACTACCCAAAGGAGGGGATAGGTCTCGAGCATTTAAATCTTTTGCTGAAGTTCTGTATAATTTTTCACTGATTTTTTCACTTGGTTTTCACAAGCTGACCCTTTTCTGAATCAGAAGATAAATTCCTTGTAAGACTGTCAGATTAGTATTTCTGTTTCAGACCTTCACCAGAATGACAAAGTTCAAGCAGCATTAGATTCAAAGCCCTTCGCTTGGAGCTTCATGCTAAGATGAACTGGTTGTCTTATCTTTCAGGTTATTGAGTTGCCCCATGTATAGCCAAAGATTGTACTGGTGGGCTGAGGTCAATGAGGTCAAGTTCTCTGGACACTTTTTGTGCCCCAGTAGCAGGCTTAGTTATTCCTGCCCAAACCTGTGAAGAGGAGGTCTTAATTTTCTCAGAACGGAGGATTGTTCTGGGACATCCCAAAGTTAGAAACTGCAAAAGGATATAAATAAATGGGGTAGTGAGAAATAATCTAGTGAAAACTCCATCTAGATCCTATACCTTGTAGGTATAATACAACAAGTCAGATTTAATTATATTAATACTTCATGATACTTTAAAATGAAAAGCTCAAGGTTATCCTGTTTTCCATGATTTACAACTGTTTTGCTGCAAGCCCCTCTTATTTTAGCTTAGATAAGGAATAAGCTTTTCATATACTTGAAAAAGTAGAAGCTGTCATTGGTGGTGACAGAGTGTATAGGGTGGCTTTACATTTTAACAATTGAATGGTTTGCCTCCAAATGTCATATATTGTTTTGTAAGTGAATCACTGAGCCTACAGCATCGTAAAAACATTCCATTTATTTCCTTTTTACCAGTAGCACTTTCGTTGCATATGTCTATAGTTATTGCAATAATTAGGGGAGATGCAAGGCTGATAAATACCCAACTGACATATTTCACACAGATACACTGAGAGTACTTTGTTCAGTACAGTATGGATTGTAATTATCTTAATTTTACACCTTTGATAGGATTTGATTTTGTAAGAACATGGACTTTCTGAAATGGCAACTGGTTTTTGAAAGCTTACATTTTCTTTCTTCAGGTAAATACTGAGTGATTGTGTATATAGTTAACTGGTTTTCAAGAAATCTTGTGAACTGAAATAAGCATTGTTATGGTACACAGGGGTCAGATATTGTGACCAGTAATCAGTAAAGGCTTATGGCAGTTTTTTTGGCTTGTAAATTAAGATGTGTAAATTTTTACACATCTTAATATGTTAAAAGTTACAGTGCCACTATTGCTACTGTATTTCAGATGAGAGTAACTAAAAGCTGGATCAGTTTGTCTAACTCTTAATTTTGAATAGTCTGGTGTTTGTCATATATGGGTGATCTGAAGGCTTTTACAGTTGAAATCCTTCCATTAGTTCAGTACTTTACTGGAGTGCAGATTAATTATATGCATCCCCTGAATTTTCTTTCCCCCTTTGAGCATTTTCATCAGTCACATTTGAACCTTACCTTCATCTCCTAGCAAACAGGGAAATGTTCATTCCGGAGGATTGTTGTTCCATTTGCTGATTCCTTCATCTAATCAAAAACTCTGCTCACCTGTTTTTCTGACTGGCATTAACATTAATGTTGACTGATGTCTCTGCAAACAGCTGGCTCATATATTTGCTAAATTAAATTACAGCATTTGCAGACTTTGGTTGATGTAACACTCCATTCTACAAATGTGTCATTTCTCTCCTTCATTTTACATCAGCATTTGTGAATCTACAGATGCAGATGCTTTGGCTTGACCCTTTGTTCACTTTAGAGCATATGTGAGTACAGTGCAATAGAGTTTAATGTGTAAGTGTAGTATGGCACAGTTTCCTTGTCAGCTGCCTCCACAGTTTGAACCGGTATTCCTGAAAATATTTTTTAAATCATTTTTATAGCCATAATTAGCAATCCATATGCTGGATACCAGGCCTTCTTAGAAATAATTATCCTGATATATTTGCAGGACTGCTACCAAGCAATTAAACTGGCAATTTAATGTTAGTGACATTCCAGGGAGAAATTTTCTCTTGTTACTAAATTTTTGCTTGAATGTCTAAACTGCTGTTTGCTATCGCCAAGACAAGGCATGCACAGGCCATAGGATTGAACTGAGGATATCTTTTATATTAGGTTATTAAATAATTTCTATATAATATCACTGGTGAAGCAGAGGAATGTTTTAACTTTATTTTTTCAGATGAAATTGGCTTTTGTAGGGCAGAGTTGCCTACTAGGTAAAGTTTTTTTCTACTTTCCAGGTACAGGTTCTATACCCCAGCTCACAATTTAAATTGGTTTTAGGACCTTGTCTTTATAAAATTACTTTATGTCTGTAGTTTTCCTATCATGGCTATGAATTTAGTTTGAGTCAAACTGAAATAATTCCACAGCAAAATAACTATTTTCACTTCCACATGGTTTATGTATCATTAGGTGATGTACTGGTTACTTCTGTAAGAAACTTTTATTGGAAGCACCACTGAGTGTGTCAGTGTTTTGCATCAAAGTGAACCAGCTACAATTGTGTGATCATCTCATGGTTTTGCTTAAGCAGCAAAACCTGCTGGGTTTTTTTGGTCCAAAAACTATTCTTTTTGGGGAAATATGGAACACATTAAAATAATATACAGTGTAACCCCCTAATAACCTGAATTGAAATACTTGGCATTATTAAAAATGCTTTAATATTATTAATCCCTTCATCCTTTCAAGTTTTGTTTGTTAAAAGTGTTCTACAGTTACAGGTTGGTATTTGGTGCTGACAGCAGTTCTTTCTCTGTACTTTGTGCCTGGTACTTAGTGATTTATTTTAGACATGTAAGCAGTTGAGCATTTATTGAAATCTGTGACCTTATTTACCTCTTATTCTATTAAACTAGTTAGCAGTAGTGGGACTTAAGCCAACAAGACTTGATTTTTAAGTTATTTTAAGGCTTTGCACCACGTTGACAGCATAAAATAACGTTTATATTTACTTTCACTGAACATCCATAATCAGGAAGAGGCGTAATAATCTGCTTTCAGTTGAAATGTAAATTGTGAAGTCTGTATTTTAGCATACGTGAATGTATGTATATTTATACAGAGATGAATTTAAAAGCAATCTTAAACTGATTTCCACTTGTGCAGACATTTTCCACATAAAAAAAACCCCTGTGTATGTTTTTACATAATGTCAGAATATCATATAAATTATTTTTCAGGGAGTAATCTTTATGAATATGTGAGTAAGACAGCAGAAGTATGTGTGTTCTCAAAACACAAATTTGTATTGCTATCATCAGTATTCTCATATTTGCAGCTATACTCTCATGTGCTTCCAAGAGTGTTTTCCATAATGTATATATACATGTTGAATCTGATGTGCAAGTTACATTTTAAACCACCAAACTAATTCATGCAATATGCAAATCATCTGATAACTCAACCAATATTTTTCAGTGATTAAAAAAAGTAAAATATATCTTTATCTAGGGTTTTTTATTTCCTCAGCTCTGCATTTCTGAGTTTTATTTCTTCATGTAAACTTGAAACAAAATTTGTGGGAATTTTTCCACTATGGTAGATTTTTAGAGGTTGCCACGGAGTGAAGCACCAAATACCTGGTATTTTAAAATATATTGTCTCATTTTGAAATCTCCAGTCATTGCTGGATGTTCCCAATGCAGTGGAAATGAAAATCCAGGTTTGACATTCTTTATCTCATGAAGATCCAGAAAACATAAGTATTTACTGCTACAGTACACAGAAAAGAGAATTAACTGTCTTTAATACTATTTCTATTTATTTTGCAGTTTAATAATAATGCTCAGAATGTCAGTTGCTTTAATCATCTTGTCCAAGCTAATGTGAGGAACAAGAAGAAGCTGAAAGAAGCTGTATATAAAATCTCTGCTAAAGGAATTACGGATTACAAAAAAGGCTTTAGCTACGCTTTTGAACAGCTGCTAAATGTAAGTATTTAAGTAAGATCTCTCTGCTGTCAAGCAAAGAAGGAGAACTTGAATATTCAGATGGCCACTGCATGCTCCTTCATTGTGTAACTGAGTGATAGAAGTGCAAACCTTTATTTAGCGAGTAAATTTATCCCAACAATGTTTTTTTCATTGCAGGTTCCCCAGCAAGTTGCTAAGGCTTTGGAATTAATTTGGTTTCCAATCTTTTGTACAGTTTTACTTCATTCATTCAGCTGTTTTTTCATTTAACATGTGAATCTCTTGTGGTAGTGGTTGACTTGCAGTTAATTTTATAATGGAAAGATTTGTGTCACTGGGCTGTTATTTCAATTTTATCACATCATCTGCTAGCAATGCTTAGTTAACCTACAATTTCACACTTATTAGAAGTCATAAATACTTTACCATGGTTTGAGCAAGAGGGGAGGAAATGAGTTAGTTAATAGAGGAATACTAGGCACCTGATGATACCTAAAGAGTAGTATTGACTCAATGCGAATATTCTAATTCCTTTCTCTTTCCCATGTATAAAAAGAATAATTTCCTCAAAAATTAAATGCATTGCTTCCATGTTTTAAATACATTGCACTTTCTAATTTTCACCCAGGCACTAGCTTTTTTAATAGCAATGTTTACTATTTACCACAAACGTTTGGGGTTTATTAGTAAATTTTAAATGGTTTGTGTAGTTGTTTAAAAAAGCAGTTCTACTTCTCACCTTCATGAAGACTGCATATTATATCTTAAACCTTAGTGTAAATAAAGCTCTATCACTTTGCTGCAGGTAAGGATATAGCTTGACAAGTAAGAAATGTATTCTTATCCTTACTGTTTTTGTAGGTTTTTTTTATTTTAGTTTTTTTTCCTGATCTGCCAGATTCTGAATGTCAGGACACTTTTCCTGACAGTACATATGCAGTTTAAGGCTGGATCTGATGTTAAAAATTCTAAGCTTGGTAAATTTTGATGGAGGAAAAGAAAATGCGCTGTTATAATGGGAATTTTCTCAGTAAACCATTGTTCAGATTAGCAGAGGGGATTGATGGAGAAATGAGTGGGTGTCCTCTGCTGATGGTTGTATAAAGCCACAAACAATATTTTGAAGTCTGCTGGCCATTTTTGGACCAGGCTGGATGGCATTTCCCCCTTTTCTGCACCTGTTGACATCTTATGCAGTAGGAACCAGGAAGACAAGAAATTTTGCCAAATACGTTCCTCATAACATTTATATTTGCTTAAAATTATGGATTACATTTGGTGCAGCACCAGATACATACTTTGTGTACAGACAACAGTAAAAAAAGCTGAACACAGGGGAAGCCTCAAAATGGACTTGTTTGTAGGACTAAAGTATTAAAAAATAATTGGAGATCAGTGTCATAGTGGGACCATCTCTTTTGTAGCTGGAGCCAGAAGTATGATTAGCCTCACATGATCTCTGCAAGACTGGAAGTTATGTCTGGACATTGTGGATTGCACAAGGTTCTGGGTATACACTCATCCTCTCCAAATACTGGCAAATCCATTTAGCAGGGAGAGTAAAGGTCTGGTGATGGGTTTAGGCCTAGATTCTGGTGACAAGACAATATAATATGGTGGTATACTACAGGCTTAAATAAATAATAAAAAATATGCTTTGGGATAGCTTCCAGTTGTATATTTATGAATCCAAATAGTCCAATTGCTCTAAGGTCCATATGCATGCAGTATTGCTCAAATTTTCCAAATAATTTTGTGGGTACTGTTTCTGGATGACAATTATTTCTAACAATTTTCCAGAACGCCAAAGTAATGTTTCTCTTGTACCAGGAAAAAAGTGCTGTCTGATGTGTTGCTAAATGGAAATAGACACTGCAGGTTTTTCAGTGTACTAATTCAGTTGATTAGCAGTAATCTGGATTCCATATTTTTTACACAGCATTTTCCCATTGTTTATTGTTACATCAACTTCCTACTTCTTTGAAAATCAAAATGCTTCAACTGCAGCAGTTCAGGAGGGTTTTTTTCCCTTATAATGTAATACCTATGATTTCTCAGAAAAAGATAGTGAAAAATGCATTCCTAAAGTGTCGTGTCACAAGGTATAACTGTAACCTGCCACCTTAAAGAATTAAGTTTAAAGACGTGAAATTTGTATAAAACAAAAGCAATTTTAGACACAGTATAAAATGGGTCATGTCTTGCTTGCCTGTTTGAAAGACAAAAGCAAGGCCTGTATCAAATGAAAGAGAGAGCTAAAAATTAATGAATAGCTCAGTTCCACTTGCATTCTTTTGTGGTTTAAGCTAAGAAGCTGTTTCTTATCCTGGGGAAGCTCCTGTATAGACAACACATTCCCATTGAGCTGTGGCCCATTAGACAGCTAAGGCAAACTGTTCAGAAAAATGGTGAAATTAGAGCATCATCTCTTCACAGTCTGTTATATATTCACTCCCTGAGCCAGTATCTCTCTATGTTAGTCCAAAATAGGGAGGGGCTGGAAGATGTGTTGTAATGTCCTTGATGCCTTTTAAGAGACTAATGTGTTAAATTCATTCATCCAGATGCAATTTTTTTCTGGTGGGAGAATAATAGAGTTATAGAATGGCCTGAGTTGGAAGGGATCTTAAAGATGATCTGGTTCCAACACCCCTGCCATGGACAGGGACCCCTTTCACTAGACCATGGTGCTCAGAGCTCCATCCAGCCTGGCCTTAACACTTACAGGGATGGGGTGATATCATATGATTTGATCTTATTTGTGTTCAGGTTTCCAATAAAGTTTGGGGGCTAAAATCTTGGATTTTTTTTCTGTGACATGACTTTAGTGTCTAAACAATGTAGTGTAAGTAAATGCCCTTCTGTAAGCATGAGGAGATAAGAGAAAACTGTTTTTTTTCTGATACTGTGTAAGCATATGCTAAGTAAGCCACTAGAAAAGTACTGTTTGAGACAGTGAAAGCAAAGCCTGGCTCAAGTTCACATTGTCCATAACAGTGCTTCTTTCAAAATCTCTAGCAAATCTCCATAATATGAGCAAATTTTGGTTCCCTTCCTTGTCCCTCTGATCTTATTTTGGTCTATATATTAAATCACCATAAATGTAGGTGAATTTCTTTCTTTATGAGGTATCCAACCCTACTTTTATTACTTTTTTAATATCTAGAAGATTGCAGCCCAAAGCAGTATCTTGTAGGTTATATTTCACAAGCGAAAAATGGTCCTAAATAATTTAATTCCAACTGAAACACAATGTGCTGATGAGGTTGGAGAGAATGTATTGATTTGGGTGGGTTTTATATGCTGTGTACATCTAAGGAAATCTTTGGGCTTGATTTTTTTTTTTTTCCAAATTTTTAAATTTGAAAGTAGTAATAGTAAGAAAAGAAGTAATTCTTCACTGAATATTGAACTATCAATATAAATCATCTTTGAAGAATATTTCTTACCCTGTTAATTAAGGTTTTATGATTTAGTTTTCTGGGAACACTGTAGAACTGCGGAGCTGCAATACTGAGAATTATTGGGTGATGTTTGAGGCTTTGATGTTTCAGTCTCTTGATTGCAGGAATTAGACCAATGAGTAGAATGAAAAGTGGCAGAGGGGAGTGGGATCATGACACCTGACCAGCCTGGTGACAGTCACTCTTAGCATCAAACAGTAAAGCAAGGAGGAACTGGGGACCTTGTAAGGACAACTCTCCTGTTTATCTTCCTGACTCTAGAGTAAATTCATTTAGCAAAATTCAGGCTTGTGGAAGGAGAAGTTGACTTTATTTCACTGGATCTCTAAGGGTTTTTTTCTGTCACATCCAACTATTCAGAAGTACCAAGACGTGTCTGACCGGGACCATTTGTATGCAACACAAAGGGCAAGGAGCAGCTGCAAAAGTAACGAGCAATTTGCTTAGACTAGATTCTTAACTTCTAGAGAATAAAGAAAGAGGAGCCAAAATTCATGTTTAGCTCTATTGATCGGGCTGTGGAACAATGTTTTTATTCCTTTGCAAAAAACACTGCATTTTTCTCAGGGCTTTACTAGTTACTTCTATGAATTAGGAGTCAGAGGGACTTAATTCTTCTTAATTCTGTTTCAGGCTTGCTCTCCAGAAATAATGGAGCATGCTCCATTTTTCAACTCTGAATTGCAATATAATTGGAAATGTAGGTGATGGAGAGATCTCGATAATCTAGGTGGCCATATCTTGGCTGCAATATACTATGTGAACCTGATTCTAAAATACTTTTCTAAAGATTAGCCATTCACTTCAGAGTATTAATAATTTAAAAAAAAAAAAAACTTGAAAGAATTAAAGATTTGGAAGATGAAGCCCATTTTAAGGAAATATGAAAAAAATAGCAAATGCAAGAATATTTCAAACCTTATAAGGTGGATATCCTGTAGGATGCCTAAATTAGCAGAGTTTTTATTCAAGTGGTCAGTGAGCTGGAAACTTTTTGTGAGTAGGAGTCCAACAGAAAAAAAATAAGCATATTCAGTGATTCATTACAGGGTCATTGTTTCCCAAGTTTCCACAAGGAAACTAAAGATAAGGAAAAAAAAGTAAGAATGAGAGAAGAGAAGAATAAAAATGTTTAGAGATCCTCACTGTGCAAGTCTCATGCAGAACATCTGTTGAGGGACACTGTGGGGTTGATGTGATGGATATGAGTATAAGAGCTCTCCTCGTGTTTGTGGACATGAAAGGAACCCCCAAATCCCTATTCCACTCTGTTGGGCCAGATCTAAAATTACTCATATTTAAGTCTCATGGAGCAGAAAAGTGAGTTTGTTTTATTTTATTTTATTTTATTTTTCATTCAGAAGGGGGTATGGAATGAAATGCTAAAAGATTTTTTAAGTTTTGACATTACCATGTTAAAGTAGTAAGTGTGTAGCTATAAAAGCCCTCAAATATAACAGTTGTTATTCCTTATAGCCTGAAATATAAAAACTCTTCTGTTTGTATCTCCTGCAGCACAGTGTCTCCAGAGCTAACTGCAATAAGATTATTATGTTGTTTACGGATGGTGGTGAAGAAAGAGCACAAGAAATTTTCCACAAATATAATGAAGACAAAAAAGTAAGTGATATATAAAAAATTTAACTGTGTGAAATACTACAGCATAAAGTGGAACATTTAAATATGGAAGTGAAAGCATATTTGGTGTATGTATAAAAAAGACTTCTAAAAATCTTACTACTATTGATCCTTAGGACATTTAAAGCTTTATAAATCTATAATGTTTATTTGAAAAATCTTTAAATATATTTAATATTTTACACGTTGTGACTCGTTGGTCTCAAGTGATGCAGAAGTATACTGTAAGCCATAAAGAATTCAACTTTCTATTGACATTTTTCTTGCATCAGTGTAATCCCTGAATTACTCAGCAGAAGCATGGGTAGTTAAATGATATGATATGATATATATATATGTGTATCTCTATTTCCTCACTGCAAGTATCTTCTATGTGCTCTCATTGTTTGCCAGGCAAAGGCGAAATGAGAACTCAAGGTTAGAATCTGAATTTGAATAGATTTGGGCTGGAACAAACCCACATTTTTCCCAGTGAGGTTAATCATACCTTTCAATGTCTTAGCAAGAAGTGGGATGGCTTTCTGCTGATGAAATTTGATCTGTAGTTCAAGCAGAATTATGGCTTTGACACAAGAATCCCTGGATGAGTTCTGTTGTTTAGATTAAATTGGATTATTAGCTGTGCTGGTTTTGGGTTTAATCTTTCAAACTTCTGGTCTGGCTTTTGCATACTTAAAGGTTTAAAAATGCATGAGTGTGCATGAAATATAGCAGCTTTTAAAGTTGTCTCCTACTAAATTTCAGTGTAAACCATTATTTATTATTATTATAAGATTAATCACATTCTAAACAGAAATGGAGTATGAGCTGGATTTACACTGCAACTAAGAATGTACCTTTTCTAGTGCTTGGGGATGTGCCTGTATCTCTGGGATTTTGTGAGTTGTTTTTTGTTTTGTTTTCAAAAAAGCAGTGAAAAGTTAGAACATGATTCATGAAAGCACTTTAACAGTTGCCACGGATGTATATGCATAAAGCAGTGGAAATACTTGGTTGGAAATCCTCATATGTTTGAATTAATCTTTTCAAAAGTAAAACTGGAAATGCAATGCTGGATTTGTATCTCGACCAGCGATTCAATCGCTGACCTTGAATAATTATTTTGTGGCTGCTTTACAGTAGTGTTTCACACAGAATGATATGGTGGGGTTTAGTTAATCTTTTGCCTGAGTTGAAAGTGGTTTTTAAAGTGGCAATTAGAAGAGAGAATGGAAATCGTAGCCTGTGTGACACACATGGCTGTACTCTGACAATATATGCAGATTTCAAATCTTCAAATTTGGATATGGTAGCTTTTATCAGGTTACGACAACAGCCATCAGCTATAGAAAATACATGTATAAGGGGAAGACGTATGGTTGATTCCTTATTATTTTTTTAATTTAATTTTCTGTGTTAGGAGGAAGGTGCAGTAAAATATTCAGTCCAAACAACAAAACAGATTTGGAGTGCCGAGATTTTTGGTCTTGATCACATTATGCCTGATGGTTGATTATTCTTTGAAGTATAATAAATGAAGTGTAGGATTTACTGATTTTAAATGGCTATTTTACTGCATTATTTAATATTGTAAATTTGCACTGCCAAGGGTCAGGGTGGTTTTATGTATACTGTTATATATAAAATACTATACTCAGTCGCTTTCTTGTTCCCTCTAGTGAAGGAAGGTTTGGGGGTTTTATTGTGTACAGCAAATGTATAAAGGTGATAATGGTCACTGTGTGTCAGTATACTGTCATACAGAATTTAATGCAGTGCCGATGCGATGCAAGGCACATTTTCTACGCTTGTATATGGTCTATGCATCTACAAGTTCAAATATTAGTAAACACTTACATTTTGTCTCTTGTCTAATGAACTACTGGGTTGCTAGGTATCAGTCCTTACTGGTTTTCTCCAAGGTGACATTGGAATTGCAGGACCAAGTTTAAGCAGGGGTAATTTGAAGAGCCATTTGCTTTCTCCTTATCACTCTCAATCAGCAACAATCCTTGTAGTGCTGAAGAGAAATTTATGGTTGAAGAGCTTCTAATGAGACTGGACCAGTAAATTCTTTTTGAGGAGTCACAATGAAATCTCCCAAGATCTTTCATAACATTCTAATACTTTTAAAAGTAGGACTTATGCAAAATATGCTTGTGATAATGCTCTTCTTAGTAAGGTTCCACTTGATTCCAGAATGACGACGTGAGCTCTTTTGTTGTTGCCTCTGTATGTAACTTAATGTTAGTTCATTATCAGTAGAGAATAACATAATTGGCAGACACATTCCAACATGAAAAATACACATACACTTTTAATCTTAGTCAAGTCACAGTCACAAATATTTTGTTACCTTCTTAGATTGGAGAGTAGGCTGCTTTCTTGTATTAAATTATGAGACTTTTAAAGAGATGTGTGTATAGTTTCTGTTATCTTTATTGCAGTTAATTTATAATTTATTTCATAAATATCCAATGAATTTAGGAATATTTTTATATTTATCAATTTGTAGAGGGATTATTCAATATAAGGTGCAGCGTGTCGGTGTGCAAAGCACGGTCCCCAGACAGTGATAAGGCCAGAAACATTTATGAGGAAAGCATACAGTTTTTATAATATTTTTACCATCAGATTAAAATAACGGGCCTCTAGACAGCCAATAGAATAAATGATTCTAGCATCAGACCATTTCTTTCAGACCAAGCTTTTTGTTACAGTTTATTGCAAACTACTGCAGTTCTATCTGTTACATTTTAGAAACTTTGTTAACATCTTCTCCCTGGCTCTGACCCCACAATAAGGTGTTAAAAAGTTTTCTGTGTTTTACAGTTGAAGCAGTTCATGGTATAAATATGTATCAGCATATGTATTTTCTTGCCTGATCTGCATTTATTTGACCACTTGTCTTTGAGTCTTGCATAAAGCATATAAAAGATGAGTCTTTATTGTCTTATGTTACAGTCAGTCACTTCCCACCTTAGGCACGCTGTGTTGTAAATGTACTTTCTTTTTCTTGTACAAACAAAAGACCATTTATTCAAATCTATTAATCCTTGGTTTCATTTTCTTGATGTAAAATTGCTTCAGCTCTATAAGTATTTTCTTTTTCATGTCAGTAAATTTGTAATTCCTTGTTATGAAAGAAGCTTCAGTTTGGCCCGTCAAGTAACGTGATTTAGTACACTTTTTAGCAGTGTCCTTGGTTCAGCCTTCAAGTTAAATGAACAAATGCAATAAACAATTGAAAACTACTAAGAGAGCAGCCTAGAATCTAGAGGCTAAAAAATAGTCCTTTTGTATTACAGAGTTTAATCTGTTTGAAATACTATACAGATATATTTAAAATAGTTTTCTGTCTATATAAATAATTTACAGTACGAATGGGAGGTTATTATGAAACTTACATAACACAGATTTTGGGAGGAATGTTTTATCTGTTTGAAGTAGAAAATCACAGTTGTGTTTCACCCTTGCGTGCCTTTTTCCCTTTATAAAGCCAGATTTTATTGTCACATATTGCAACTACATGCTGAGCCTGATATTTAAAAACTGGCATGTTTACCTTTATGGTGACATTTGGGGCACTCACATTAAATGTGTAAAATACCACACATGCTCTAAATTTCAGGAATGAGGGTGCTAAATTTCATTTTATTTGCACTCCTCCTACAGATGACTTCACTGAAGATAGCAATATAAATTTAATTGAAATGTATGCCCCGTAGATGTTTATCGTGAGAATTTTGAATTCAGGTTGAAAATAGAAAACCACAGATCTTTTGGGCAAACTGTCCCCTTCGAATCTGGATTTGGAAAGATTGCTCAACTTCTGTGAGTAGGAAAAGACCTTAAACACACCTCATGCACTTTCAGTTGTTTGAAGTTTTGTAGAATGATAGAGTTTTGTGTGGGTTGGATGGACTGATTGAACACACACAGGCAGGATTGGTCTGACCCCTCAGGTAGGAGCAGAACCATAAATTGGGTCCTGTGTCTCATTCCCACAGAATTATCTGCCATGATTAATACAACCTCATTTTGTGTAGACTTTTCTGACAGTATCATTTGAGAGGAAATTATGCAAAGAGAAGTTTTGCAAAACCTCAGTTCCATTAAGAATATCTGTATGTGGTAGGCACAGAATTGCTACAGTGGTAGAGGTCCTATGGGAGAAGGCTCCAGCTTGCTGGCACTCCACTGGGAAGCTTATAGCTGCCACTGACTTCTTCCAAATGGGACACATTCAGCATGTCAATAGAGTGATAAAATGAAATATTTATGAGAAAGAACTCATAAAACTTTCATTAAAAAAAAAAAAAAGGCCTCCTACTGTGATTACCAGAGGAAGGAACCATTTTCTTTTTTGGTTTCAATCCATTAGAGCATAACTGCTAGTCAATAAAACTAAAATCAAAACTATGTTAATTTAGGCAGTATGAATCATTCTAGACAACTGTTAGTCCTGACTGCAAAGGATCATCGAAAAAACCCATGATATTTCCACTTTGGGTGGCCATGGAATTCTCATCAGGGATCAGACTGGCCAAGTATAACTTTCTGTGGTCACTTACAGAGCTGAAAATAGAAACAGCACCTTTCACAACACTAGTGTCAGCTTTGAATAGAGCTGAACAGCTGTCAGAGTGCACCCCAGCAGGTTTTTCATTTCTGAGTGTGTGGTAGACTTGTGACACAGGATATAACACACAGTAATTAAATTAAGGGTTGAACAAAGCTTCAGCTAGCTGGTTAAACTGGCTCCCCAGCTCCTTTCCTAATCACTTCTGCCTTTAAGAATGTGTCACCTTCCAGCTGTTAATTTTAGTTTATTGTATGCTCCATGATATGCACAAATGGTAAACCTAAAATATTCTGGGTGAAACTTGGGTCAGTACTTAAAAATTCCATAATCTATTAATTTTTCTTTCAAAGTAAAAGTGCAAACTGTTATTAGAGTATTCACCAAAGAAGCATCTTATTCTAAAGGCAAATTACCTTTTTTTTTACCTCTTAGCTCCACTTATTAATTAAGGGCTTGCAATATACCCACTGTCCCAGTTTCTGGATTTCTAACGTAAATTAATTCCACTACAATAATGAATTTAAATATTCCATATCAGCAGTCTCCCTCATTTGACACTCATTACCCAAATATACTTCAGTAACAGGCAAGCTGCACAATACTGAGCTATTTAAGTCTTGAGTCTATAATCCATGCAATAACAGTTTGGGAGGGAGGGGGAGGTTGAGATTATTTTTTCGGTACGATATTAGGCACACATTTTTTCCCCATAAACTTAGATTTTGAACTGCAATTACTCGATGACTCTGAAGCCTTGTTTCCCCAATAGGAGTCAAAGTTCAGTAATTTTTAAGATATCTAAGATATTTATACACTGTTCTTTCAACAGCTGTTTTCTAAACTGACGTGCTGAACTACCATGTGCCCATGCCCTGGCAATGCTCTTGGATAGCAACAGTCTGCCCATCTTCCCCACACTATCTTTCACTGACCCCTTTACCTTTAGACTAAACATCACCAACCCTTCCTTGGAGACTTCAATAAGGAAGCAATATCCATTATATTTCTTCTACTTTTTTCACTTTCCCATTCAGCCATCACATCCCCTGTGCTGTTCTGTGTATGAACACCTGGGCGAGGTTGCTGCAGAGTTAAGACGTGCAGCAGGATGTGCAGCGGGGCAGAGGGCGGCTCTTTTAGGAAGCTGCATGCAGAAGAATCTTTTCATGCGTCTGCACACACATCTCTCTGTTAATGTGGGTTTCTCTTTATGCTGCTGTTACATTATGAGCATGATGCTGGGTTGCCAGTGGCATTTTTATCTCCTGTGCAAGATAAAAATCCACGTGGAGGTGTTGAGAACTGCAGAAGACTAATGAAAGTTTTAATATAGCTTTGTTGAAAAGTAACCTTATCAGTCTTATTAAAGTCATGTGTATCTGTTACATAAAACCCAACTGGCAGCTTGTTTCCTTCAAATTTGGCATGGAGGCGGCTATTTGATATTTCTATTTTTGTTGATCTTCAATTCCAAACACTGCAGTAATAGCGATTGATTCAGTGCATCACATTGAGGTTGATGCTGCAGATGGCATAAAATGATTAATCAAGGCAACAAGGATAGAATATCAGTTAATATAGAAAGCACATTATGTTTATTTTGGGACAAATGCAAGAGAGTCAGACTACATTTTGCTTATTTATACAAACAAAATGCTACATATGGCATCGTTGGTTGAGGCTAGACATCAGAGGGTCCATCCTGTCTCAGCCTCCCCATATATTAACTGTGCATTCATTCCTATGAATTTGCAATTGCTGTGAAATGCTATTTGATTTGATTATGTTCTTCTGTAATTCAAGAATTGGAGGTCTGGGACTTTCTGCAATGAACTTTTTAATACCTAGGCCATGCCTAATGATGTTTATGTAACCTTTTCTTTAAAGTATCCAGTTCCACAGCTTCCTTAGATATTTACATTCCTCCCTTTCAACAGCTACCTGTTTGGAAAGCTTTCCTAGATTTCCTTAAGACAAAGCAGGCTGAGAGGGTTTAGGTGTTATTTTTCCTTTTCATTTTAAATTCTTTATTCTCATCATAATTTCCCCTTCCATTTTAGGAAACAATTTCTATGTTGAAACTTTCATGCAATTTTTCTCTCCAGCTTTTGTCTTTTCAAGTAAATAAGCTAATTTCTTTCAGATTCATCAAATGTATATCTTAGATTATTTTCATTCTTTGTTCTTTACACTCCTTTTGTGTGTTAAGGCACATTGTCACTGCCTTTCTTAAAACATGCTCTTGAACAGTGAAAGGAACTTAAGGGGTATCAAGAGAACAGAGTATTTTCTATATATATGTATATATGTTTTTTTTTTTAATGCATGTCAGCCATTAGGTAAATGTATCATAGAGCAGAACTTACCATTTTGGAACTATGTTGTATTATTGAACCATATTTGGTTTTTGCTTTATTCTCAATCTTTTTACCCTAGATATTTGGGGGTGTTTGTTTGTTTTAACTGCTCATGTTCAGTTTCAGTATCTGTGCTTGATTTTCTAAGTATATTTAATCCTACATTACATTAACCTGTTTCTTCTTGTATACTCTATGTTTTCTTCTTCCTGAATTGCCATTTTTCTTTTAATCCTTCATTATTTAGATTATCTTCCTACACTACTCACTCAGCCAGCTAATTCTTTTCATTTGTTGGAGTCTGTCTCATCCTATTTTTACGGCTGTGAAACCTTCCTTTCCTTGTAAAAAAAAATCACTTCTTGATCTTTCACTGAAAATATTTTCCTTCTCCTATATTTACAGATAATTCTGCTTTAATATTCAGAAATAAAAAAACTGTTCTTGGCATCTTCTAGAATAAGAAATTTTCCTAACCTGCTACAAGATATTCAGTAATTATATCTCACACTATTAAGTTTTATCTGCATGATTTTATATATTTACAGTTATAAATATTTTTTGTATGCTTCTGGTGTTTATTAAGGGAAGTGCAATAAGTAAGTAAAAACTGACTGTAATGAGTCAGTTACGGAAAACAGAGACAGAGAAGATTTAAGTTGTTTTACTTTAAGGGCCACATAAGAGTGGCTCACATTTCCAATTAATTTAAAAGTACAAAGGGTGAAGAAGATTTAAAAGTTAAGAATTGTTTTCTGCAGATAGAGAAGCCAAAAAGAATGCAAGAAAAAAAAATGAATATGAAGATTAAGAGATGCTTTTATGTAAAATTGCCCATTATATAGTCACAATTCTGATGTGTGTTCACTGAGTCTAGAGTTTTCCAAAGGTTAGCTTTAAAACATTAGTTTAAAAATGCAACTTCCTGGGAAGAAACTGTAGAATTTGTCCACTAAAAGAATACACAATGTAACTAAGTTAGCACAACTGAATGTATTTTTAAAAAGAATTAACTCTTATTAAGTGACTCTAAAACTTGATAGAAATCAGTTTCTAAATGCTGCTTAGGCCACCTCGTAGGCAAGTGTTGAGCATTTGTCTATTAGTAGATGGAAAGATTTGCCAATGCACAGGTGAAAAAAGTGGACAGAAGGATGTAGAAGTTTATACCTGGGCTCCAAGGGGGAAAGTACAGAATAGGAATCTCTTTAGGGGGCAAGAGAATAAGGGAACAGCTGAAACAAGCAGATGGTGGCACAAGATGTATGCATGCAGCAGCCTAAACAGATGACAGGTTAAGAAGGAAATAAAAATTTCAAAAGACAGAGTTGCAGTCCAGAAATATGTGCTTATATATGCAAGAAGCATAACAGAGGAAAGGGATGTGAAATGAGAAGTGAGAGTGCAAGTGTAGGTGAACTGTATATTTCACCCAGACAAGTAGAAACCCCGTGCAACTTCAATGTAAAGTACTAAAGACTGATGCAGATGTTGTAAGGAAAGATTGCTTTTTAGAAGAGAGCATCAGCACAAGAGATGCAGGAGCTCTGTTTGAGAAGTCTTATCAGGAGTAAGAACTACTAAATGCCACTTAGAAGGTCTTTTTATAAATCATCTTGCAAAAAACTACACCCTTTATTTTGACAAAAGGCAAGTAAAAAAGTCATCTTACAAGTAGGGAATGAGTACGCTGGTAAATAGAAAATATCCCAGTCTCTACTTAGAAAGTGACTTGGATTCAGAATCCTGATTAGTCTGAAAGAAAAGGCTAAAATTTGCTCTGTCTCCAGGAAGTCACAGTTACATTCTCAAATCTTTTGCACCGTACGGGATAGAATTTGATATGCAGAATTGAATGTGCTATGAAAATAGGTTGTCTTTAATAGCAGAATAAGAAACTGACTTTACAGTCTTGTACTTGCACGGTTTGGGAAAATGGCATTGAAGTATGAGCTTCTAATTATTTTGAGGTTTTCACAAACATTTTTGTAGGTCTTAGTCCTAAAAAACAGAGAAAAAAAAACCCTCCAAAAAGAAATCTGTTATTTTTCAGAAGAGAATCAGTTTCCATATGCAGTCTTTGAATCCATATCCTATTATGTGTCTCCATTCCTCTGTTTCTATATTCAACTTCTGTTTAAAGTCAGTAATTTCAGTTAAACTCATGTTGGACTTGTATCAAATTCAAAATAATGTATTCAGTGTTTACTGAGGCTTAGATTGGAATCCTGTCCTTCATAATCTCATCCTAAATCCCACTCAAACGAAAACATCTAATCCATAATGACCACAGAACCTGGAGTGCCAGCTGCAAATATATCTTTTTTTCATAATTCTGAATTTATTTAGGGGAAATTTTTTTTTTACATGGAAGAATTTGGTTTATTTGCAAATCATTTTTGAAGCCATCACTTTGAATTGTATAATGCAGTCTGACAATTCTGTATTCTTAATCCTACATGCAGACAGGAAAAACAATAACCTCAGTGCTTTTCGTTGCAAACTGGGTCTTGTAGCTGCTATTTCATTTGAAAACAGAAAACAAAGACAAGCCCAAAACCCTCTAAGGCAATGTTTTGTATACAATAAATTTCTCTGTAAGAAGCATATTTATAATTAGGGCTGAAGACCTCTTTTTTTCTTACTTCTTTTTCAAAAAAAAGACTTTGTCGGAAATTAGTAAAACTCATTTATGTCACATTATAGACTGAGAAACGGCTTATACCTTGTCACTTAAAGTATGATTAATTAGAGTACATTTTCTCTGCTCTTTCAGCCATTGAGAATGCAAAATTGAGATCTAAATTTACTAAGAACATTCGTGTACAAACTGTTCAATACACCAAGGCTGTAGACAGCACAAAAGGTTGTTTTACCTGTGGGTTGAATCACTTGTATTTTTTTCTGCAAGTTTAATTTATTTAACTGATTAGAAGAGAAATGAAAATGCGTATCATTCACTGTCTGAGTGAACTGTGTCATGATTAATTTTATGTTTATTATTAACAGCCCACAGGATAGGTGGCAGCTGTCTGTACATATTTGATGCTTCTCATAGACAATCCTGAGATTTCAGGTGCGGTTTGGCAAGAAGTACAGCGAGTGGGCATGAACTGCTTGAATTAATCATTAACTGTGAAGGACATTCTCTATTCCATGACTGCACAGAAGCTTCTGTCTTTCAGCCCTGCTCGGGCACTTGCCAGCTGCTGACAGGCGGCATCGTCACTGCCTGCTTGTATCGGGAATGGCACATCCTACCTGCAAGCGAAGGCAAGGTCAGGCTGCCCTCAGCACAGTCCTATATGGCACTGCTAAGTTTCCATCAGTATACAGTAGCTGTTAGGTTTTCTTACACCTAGAAAAGGAAAGGGAACCAAACTTGTAGCACTTGCATCCCTTAATCTCCCTCTTCTAAGGCAATCTGAAGATACCATTCTGTCCCCAGGTCAGTCTTCAAGAAACAGCGTGTGAGCATGGACGAAGTCCCCTCACCTGTTTGGGTGGCATACCCTTTCTAAAGCTCATTAAATCATTCTTGTTTAGAGTTTTCATGTTCCTGTCAGCATCAGCCAATTATAAAACTAGACATGAAATTTGTGTAATTGATAATTCCAAACAGGGATACTTCCTGTAAATGGATTCTGCTGGAAATGAGGGTTTCTGAGGGTCCTTCCTTTTCCCACCTACTCTTTTCCCTCTTCTGTTTGGCATTTGCAACTGTTAAATTTCAGTCACTTTTCCATGCTGTACAAGAACTGGAGGAAATGGGAACAAAAAATCAAGGAAGCAACTACACAAAACTATTTGTGTGGGAAAAAAATAAGGCAGAGTACGTGATTAAATTTAGTGTTTGAAATGGCATACTTAAATATTCCTTTAAATACTTGGATGATATTTGTACAACTTCTTCCCTGGGATTTACAAGGACAATGAAAAAAAAAAGAAAAGAGGGCTTAGTGTCACAATATGAACCGTAAATATCTCTCTAATTAATCCAGTCCTTTCCAGCTGCTCAGCTGCCTCCAAATGTTGTTTTGACTATCAAAGAAATGCCTAAAATGCTTTTAATCCAGAGTACAGTGGGAATTACTTCGTCAACTCCCTTGTCTGGTTCCTAATATGGACCACCAAATTTACAAGGAATTCTCAGAAAAAACTGTTTTCTTCAGAGAATGCTAAATGATGAGTGTCAGGGAGAAGCAGCTTAGGGAAAGGAGGAATTTAATTGTTTTTCATTTCGACAGGGAAAATTTGTTATTAGCATTCCCAAAGAAGCAAACAGATCAACCAAGTAAATAGAACATGAGTAGTCAAAGTAAAACATTCAACAGATGAATTGTTAAAAGGATGACAGTGTGTTCTCTGTCTGAAGTCTGGGAGACAGGATGAGGAGCTAGAAAATCACCTGATGGAACTGGGTGCTGTACAGTGATTTCTGAGTTGGGGTGGGGTGATGAGGACAGCCCTTCTGGAAGAAATTCTGGGAGAAGCAACCAGCATGTCCACAGCCTTTGAGCTAGATCTACAGCCACAAATCTGCAATAATTTATTGGTTTTAACTGAGTTAAACCTGGGAGGTTTTCAGCCTGTGCCAGCTGGCACACTCCCGACAAAGTGCTGGGACTGCTCCTGTGGCAGCAAAGAAGGGGCAGAGGGAAGGAACAGTGGTTTGACTTCTGTGCACGGATGTAGGCTCTGCTGATGCAGTTGTTCTTGAGGCTGAAGAGTGGACCAAAGCCCAGTTTTTGGCAGGGCTGACATAGGCAAATTGACTCTCAAATGTAAAATTCAACCACATCAATGTGAAATCCTGCTGGTGTTTTTGAGAGTACAGTCTTTCTTTTCCTCATTTCTGTTCTTACGGCTTATGTTAGACAAAGCTAATAAGGCAGAGCTGATTTATACCCACACCTAGAAACTGTTGAGGTTAAAACTTCCCCTTACTTGAGGAGACTGTGCAGTACAGAGGACACTGTCTCCTCATCATGATGTGATAGTCCAACATTAATTTATTGTGAACATACCAAACTGTGCTTGTACTCCTTTGATACTTGTGACCCATCAAAGATTATCTCTAAACTCAGTAAAGAATTAAAGGTGGTCCATTCTATCTAATTACGATCAGTTTAGCAGGGGTAGATTAGCAGGTGTCAGCAGGAAATTTATACTTTCATACTTGCAGCTGTGTGGCAGCAGAGGAAGGGGCACCACAGGACAGCCTTTCTATGAGTAAGGAATGAGGTGCTGTGGTTCCACAAGGTGGCACTAAGAAGTTGTAGAACAGCATGACTGAATGAGTATTTTTTTTTTTTTTTAGTTCTGTGAGAGCGTTAGTTCTGAAATTTTTCAATATAACTAAAATGGCCTTTTTGACCATTAGTCTGCAGTAGAAGGTATCCCCATTTTCATGCAGATATGGGTTTTTTAATGAGGGAACAAAACAAGCTGGGAAAAGAAAACCCTTTTGTAATTTTTGAAACACTTTGCAGTTAGCAAAACATTTTTCATAGATTCATGGCATTCACTTATAAGTTCTTCCATGAACATGCACCTTTCAGTGTATGCAAGGTATTCATGTATGTGTTATATGCTCAGGTATAAATCTGTTGTTAATTCCTTTCCTTACAACTACACCATGCATCAGTGTTCTGGATCCTATTTTCCCAATATATTAACACTATTAAATGATTTGGGGCCCATATTATCAGTATAGAATAATATCCAAGGAAGTGAGATTCTCCAATGACCTCCTGATACGCAACAAGCATAATTTTTATTTTAAGATAGAAGAAGGATTAGCATTAGATTGTAATGTGAGCTAATTTTTAGAGTGTCATTATTTCTTTTTGTTATTAGGCTATAATTACACAGTCTATAATTAGACTATGAATTAATAAGCTAGCATTGCAGTTTGAAGTTTGAGGTTGAATTGTAGTGAATGAAAGATTAATGATATAGGAGATTGCAAATAGACATGAAAAGTTTGGAAGAAATAATTTGCTGTGGACAAATGTCTAAAATAGTATTTCCAAGGACCTGTTCTATTTGTCTTTAAACACATGCCTCAGTTAAAAGATTTTTCCTTTGGTTTCAAGGTGACACTTGAATAGTTAGATGCCTTGCTGAATCAGAGTATAGAGGGTCATTTATGGAAACACTTGAGTAGAGGCAAATGGATTTTCAAATCATAAGGATTAATTGTGGCCCTGCAGGGCCTACAGCTAGAGAGCCGAACTGGTAGTACTGTTCAGCTCATGACAGAAGTGGATTCGCTAGGCCTCAAGCCTTGGCAAAGGGAAGCGGGATTTTGAGAAATATGCTGTGTTAGTGCATTTTAGGCATACCTGTGTTAGTTAGTACGAGGCACTTGTGAAGCAATATCACTTGGCAAATGTTACCCGTTATATAATGCAACAGTATATAAGCACGGCTAGTCGATTCAATAAACGGCTTCCTATGAGCAATCTATGGAGTCCACGTCTCTTTGTCAATCGCCATCAGTTAATACTTTCTTCATGTCTGTAAATTCAAAGATGTCAAGCCTGCAATTATCTTTGCATTTAAATATTTGAAAACTATATTTGTCTTCTCACTGTTTCACATGGGAGTTTTTCTTCCCAGTCACCCCAAGTCTACCCATATTTTTGGAGAGTACCCACAGCAAGGGACAGATCCTAATGTAGTAATAAATGTCAAAAATATTACTTGATAAGTTTCTGCTGGTGTATCATACCATTCTTTTATTTCCTAATTTGACATAAAATTGTGAATTCTGCTTTCTGAGTTCTAGACTTTTCAAACCTCACAACCTTGGCATCTGACTAGGTGTCATACCTTGCTGCTTAGGTCATCTCTCTTTTTTTATCCCCATTGCTGTTAAGGGCAAAATGCATCGGCAGCCATACAAAAGCATGAATCTCCAACTTCTGAACTTTCTTGAGCCTGGCATTCAAAGCAGGGGAAGTTATGAATGTGCTCAAACTGAGAATCATGAACTCATCCCTCTTTTGTGCGAGTACTGAACTCTCATTTATAAGTTTAGAGGCACCACTGTCCCAGTAATTTTGAAAAGCTGAGCCTTAGGGCTCTGTCACGAGAAAAGCAGCCTTACTCGTAGGAGTGACCCAGACAGCTCTGTCCATACGAATAAGAGATCCAGGGCCAGGGTGCAGGCTGGATAAATGTCCACAGTTATCCATAATTGTAATTGTTAACAGACCCAACAGTATGGTTCCTGGCCTGTGGCAGTCAATTCTTTTAGCCATGTCAGTGTTCAGTTCAGGGATAGCATGAGCCAGGGCTTATTCCCAAAAAATTCTATAATGAGATGACCTGATATGGGGGGCAGGCAGGGAGGGGGGATGGCACCATGGAGTAGCCATAGAGATGTGAGCCATGCTGTGCCACTTGCCATCATGGCCTGAGAAAGAAAATCGTTATGTCCCATTTTATGTAATGTGTAAAAGAAGGCTTAAGGGACCCTAAAACTGTCCTCTAGCACATGGTTGTGAGTCTCACCCCTGCTGTTAAACTCAGAACTTCTATTTATCTTCTCTCTGTGCTTCCTAGGGGAAAAAAAAAAAATAAAAAAAAAAGGGGAAATTGCTTTGTGTTTACAGCTCTAACCCAAATAGCTCAGGACTCTGTCCCTGGAAGTCCTGAACTGAGCAGTTCAGCATGACAGATTATTAGCCAGAATTTAGGTGAAACTCTGTATTTGGTGTATACTATTGCCTAATCCTAGGTGGTTTCCTAATTCGTATATTATGTTTTCAGATCATCCTCTGAAGTTCAGTTCTCAGTTCAAATCAATCATAAATGTTTTTTGGTCTCAGTTAACTCACAGCAGATTCCAAAATCGTCTTCAAATTTCTGTCCACAGATGAAAAAATGTAAGGAAAAAAATGCATTCACAGTTTTATCTGGGCCAGCTTAAAAACCACATAACGTCTCCCTGACCTATAGCACAAAACACCAAAATGATTAAGTGGTTTACAAGCTATACTTACAGGGGATTTTGAAGACAGAATGCATAATGGAAGATAGAAAAGCAGTTTTATGATTTTATTCAGAATGATAGACTTCTTATGTTGTCCTTTTACTTCAGAAATGTACCTATTCAATAATAAACTGCAATCAATTTTTCCTCATATCTGATAATTTGTAAACCCATTAGTGGGAAAGATAATTTCCTGGATCATTCTGGAATTACTGAATTATTTATTCCCCTTTATCAGTGTTTCTTGTTGTATAGTAAAAAAGATTGTGTGTGAATCTTTACCTGTAGCTATAAAGGCTAGAGTAAAGTTTTCTGAAATCTTACTGTCATTGTGAAAACCAAAGTTGAATGATTTGATGAGATACGTTTTTTGACACAGTCAATTTGTTTATTTAGTGGTAGAGAAAGATGTACTCTTTCTCTTTTTGCATGCTAGGCATAAGATGACAGGATTCATCTTGCCTACATCCAGTTGAGTGAATTAATTGTATAGCTCTCTTGGTATCTGATAAAATAGACTTATACATCTCCAAAGGCCAGTTAATCTTTTCCTAAACAGAGAAATGAAGAGATGCACACAAATTATTATTGAGAGCTCTCTCATTCCAGTAGCACAGAATTCAAGAAATATAGTTTATCTGTCAAAAAACGTGCATTTTGTCCACTCTGAGCTGCATGCAGAGTGGTGGCCATGCTTGTAGGCCTGTGACAGGAGAGTTAGAATGAGATGATCTTTAAGGTCTCTTCCAGCCAAAACACTCAGTGATTCAGTGAATCTACATTGCCTACACATATATGCAATAGCCTAAACAGCAAGTGCTTTTTTGTTTAATTACCCCTTTGAATTAACTTCAGTCAAGCCTTAATTTTCTGTAATACTCATAACATGATATACCCAAAGAAAGCATCTAATTTAATCTTTCTTAATTGTATTCCAATAGCAAAATGAAGAAATAAAATAGGCAAAAACAAATAAGATCTGTAGGGAAAGCAGCCTTTTCATAGCTGCCTCTTTATTTTTGTCTTTATCACAACTCTCGAGTGCCACTGTCCCTTAAAACCTGTAGTAATCAGAATCTTTTTTATTCACATTGGTGCTAATGATCTTCTTCCACTAGAAAGAAATGCAAATAAATAGCAAATGAATACTATAATTAGACAACTGTATTTTCTTCAATACAGTACTTCTTCCTCTCTTTTTGTAGCATTCTTTTCTGTCTATCACTTCCTCTTATTAGGAGTTGGATTTTTGCATGTATTCCTTTGATGTCCTTCATAGGTTCCTGGGATAAGCGAGGTTGCTTACAGAGGTGTCTAGTCCAATATCAGGTCTAAGATCAAGCCCGGTTGCTTGGGGCCATATCCAGTCCGGTGTTTAAAACCCCCAAGGAGGCAGATTCACAGCCTGTGCCACTCACTCTCTGGATGTCCTGACATTAATTCTACACCTGTTTTGTTGCTAATTAGTATATTCCTCTACTATATACTGTAAATTATTAATATAAAGAATAAAATAATTTTTATTTTCTCCCTAAGGTTAATCTCAGTGAGAAAATGCAGAGAATTAGTTTTAAACTCTCTGAGCTATAAATTAGGACTTCTATATTTCAGAACAATTTCAAGACAGTGCCTGAATGGGCTGGCAGAGCAGGCTGGTGCCCTTCTCCAGTTCTTCTCAGTTCTAAGGGTGTAAGTTTTCTAGAAGTACTTTACTTTGAATAGTCCCACTGAAAATCAGAAGGCATGACAGCTCCAATTTGTTTTTCTTATTTTTCTGTTGTTTTTTACTGCTTTGGAAGTTATGTTTCTTTATGAAGAGAATAAATAGATCTGCCTTGAGGCAAGGTTGCCCTTTCCCTAGGAAATGGGTTGGGGAACACAAATCTCCATCCTCTAGTGAGGGTGGTGGAGAGGAACTGTCATGGCAAAACCACCCAGGAACTGCAGTTTACACCGAATCCAAGAGGTTGCAGAGAGGCAGAGAGAAGAAATAACCAGGCTTCGGTGGTGATGCAAAACAACTTCTTGGGATCAAAAACTACTTGGCAGCTTGCTTCAACTCAAAAACCCACTTGGCTGGTTGAAATCAGGCTCAAAGGACAGGCAAAGGGAGAGGTGCTCATACCCATTGTGTCTGATCTAACTGCTTCAAGTATTCTTAGTCATGAACTCCCTATTAAAAGTAATTAAATGTTTGGGGGTTTTTTGGGGGGTTTTTTAAATTCAATAGCCAATTGTCTTCTTTGGAGAGATGTCTATAAGGAAAACATATAGGCAAATGCATCTCAGTACTTTGGCTGACTCTGGGTCCTGTCACAGAAAATTTTAGCACAGAGCATGGGGTTTTTTGCTAAAATTGGCTTGTTTAATTTGACTTGCTGACTCATTTTTCCAGCTGGTCTGTCATTCTACTCAATTCCAGATGAGGCAATAGGAAAAAGAATACTCTTTTCAATATCCCACCCTCTTGCCAAACCAAGTAACAATTAAAAACTCCAATTTTCATTGCAGTTCTTTATCTCTGTTAATTATCCAAGGAACAGTAAATCAGATATATTGTCGCCTGCTTGTTGTCAATAATTTAAATTCTAAATTCTTTATAGATTAGTTGCAGATTTAACACACTGCTGCTTTTCCCTAAATTACATAGCATTTCGCAACTTGAATCCAATTCAGTGTTTCATTTTTACATTTGAGATCAAATGCTAGACAGTCCAGTCTAATTGACTCATGTGTTTTCTACACACACAAGAAAACCCACATGACTTGGTAGCTTTTAATCCAAAGGAAACATCAGGTCTCTCAAGTATCTAATTAGTGACCTTCAGTGGGGTTTTTTTCATAGTTTTTGAGAAGAATACGGATCAAGTATTTAGTGGACAATAAACTGGGAGTAGTGTGAGTTCAAAGAGAACAGGAGTATAGTAGGCAGGGACCTTGTGAGCTGAGAGGTGCCAGTATAAAATAACATGGTGGTATTCAGATAAGAAAAAAACAGATGGTAATTAAGTAGAACCAGAAAGATCCCTTAGAAGAATTACAGCTGTCATTTTGTAAAAAAGTCAAGAATAAAAGGGGGATGGCAAATGTATTACAGTATTTAATGAGATGTAAACATGTGAGGTGAAGTCATTTTTGCATTGTCAATGCTGATACTTTCAGGGTGATAGAAGGTATTTTTCACCTGTCTTTATCTACATGAGCTATGAGAAAAAAAATTTACCATCATGCAGGCATAGTCATTCCTATACCTGTCTGTGTAACCAGAAATGTAATTGTTTGGACTTATTAGTAGGGAACTACTGTATGGAGTAATCTTAAACTACAAAACTACAAAACAAGCACTTAAATCAGTGCTCAGTGCAGCAGAGTAGTTGCTTTAGTTTTGCTTTAACTGCAGACACAAATGGATTGTATGGAAAAGGCAAATCAAAACATATTGTTAATTAAAAATGGCATCCAGCACAAAGTTTCGTTTGCCCTTCTTGCATAGAGGGGTCAGGACTAATTAAGTTTCACCATTTGTTAGCTGCTGATGGATGATGTGAAGCCATTCCTGCAGCTCTTGGTTAATACTTGAGCTCTGATTATGTCACACAAATTTTTTTGCTTTTTTGAGAAGTGGAGGTTTGGGTACTAATTGTACATTCTAAATAATATGATAAAAATTTGAATAAATAGTCATTAAAAAACTTAGCAGTGATCAGTAGTTTACAAGGAGGAGTGTGTGCAATTTTAGAGTGTATTATTTAAGGAAAACGTTACCTTATTACTCAGTCACAGCCTCCATGCAAATTATTTGCAATATATTTTAATTTTAACCATCAAATCCATAGAAAGGAATTCTGATTTCATGTTGTGATCTATGATTTGTACATTGAAGTGGTAAAGTTAAAGATCCATAAAGAAAGAGATGTCTAAAAAGGAACAGCTCTCTAACCCTTGAACAGAGGGACATGAATATAGTGAGCAGCTCATTAAAATTGTTGGGAAAACATTTTTCCCGGCTTTTAACAGAAACACTCAAATTTAGAGCAAAATATTCAGCCAGAAGCTGAAACATAGTATTTTTAATTTTTCTCTGTGTCTGGTAGGATTTTTAATAATTTTAAAGCAATACCAGGTTTTGGGTTTAAATTTTTCTCACTCAAATCAGAAAATTTGCATGGAACATAATTTCAGCTACAAAGTGTGTTTTCAGTCCAAAACATGGGGACATTTTTGTGAATTCTGAAGCCATAACTCCTTACAGTTGCTGAGCTAGTTTGGAGTAGCATTGTGTAAAAGGAATAGAATTATGCTAAAAAAACCCCACATCTTAAATGAATATCAAGAGCTTAAGGTGAAAGATCAGAAGCTTAACCTTTGTATGGAAGTCCGCTGAACTAATTTAGTGGCTTTACATAAAGAAGAGTGAGTCTGAGCAAAATGATAATTTATTTTTTGTAGTATCTGAAAATTTCATATTTTATATCCAAAAATGTCCAGTTTTGCATTGCATTGAATTCTACTGCCACACATATACTCTTTTCAATTCATTGGTAAGCATCTAGTATTGATAGTTTTTGTAAACTAATTTAACAAAACCTGTAGAGTTATAATTACCACCCTAGAATAAAAACCTAAACATTTAAATACTTCATGAACGATCACCAATGCAAGATCTTTAAAGTACAAAGGATATGTGAGGAACTTTTTTCTTGATTCTACTTCATGGAAGAAATAATAGGAAATATATAAAATACCATAGTATGTTATCTATTACATCTCTCATATTTATTATGGTGACAAAAACTGGAGAATTCAGTGTTCTTTTTCTATTCAAACATATGAAAAATCCAGGTATCATTGACTTGAGGGTCACAACTAATAAATGATTTATAGTTGTTATATGTATTGGTTTTTAACTTGCACAGGTACGTGTGTTCACATTTTCTGTTGGTCAACATAATTATGACAAAGGACCCATACAGTGGATGGCCTGTGAAAACAAAGGTACTGTGTCTTTGTTTTGAACTGATCTTCACTAGAGCTTTGGATCTCTTTGTTGTTATCTAAATATGACAGATATTTCAGCTTGATTTTTAGCTTTGTTGTATTTGTTAATAAAAGTTCCAGAGGTTATTTTATTACATAATATGTACATGAAAAAAAAACTCATGTGAACAAGAAACTAGTATACTCACTTCTTTATTACTTTATTTAAAACTTTATATTGTACAAAAACTACCACAGTAGTTTTTGTAATAATAAACCATTATGGTTCAGTTTTGAGAATATTTCTTTTAATAGCCATCTATGTAAAGTTGGAACTGATGACAGATAAGAAATTAAGCAAAGCTGTTTTAAATTAAGCGGTCTGGACAAAGGGATTTTTGTTTGGTTAGCTGGCTGGTTACATTTCTTTCTGTTTTTCTCTAAAACTTACAAGGGACCAGATACTTAGAATTTTTTCTCTTTTTTAATGAAAATGTCAAAATTATTCTTGCTGTGATTTCTTAGTTTCTGAGAGCATCTTGTATTTTCTATTTTTATCCCAATTTCTTTATGTAGGAAAAAAAGAAAAGTAAAAAAGGTGAATTTAAGGAAGTAAAATGTTTTCTACGTGAAACTTCTACATGAAAAATGTGTTCAGAAACATTTTAAAAGAGTGTGAGAAAGAGGTGTTTCAAATACCTGACAATAGAAGTGTAGAACATGGCATAAGACACAATTAGAGATAAATAGAAAATATATAATTTACCAAATATTTGCTCCTGTTTTAAATAGAGCAATTTCCAGACTGACTGAAAATGGAAAAGTATTTTACAAATCACTGAGAAGCAAGAGGTGAGAGATGAGCTAGATTACAACAGGTCTCAAAAATTAGGACTGCTATGAAAGAAGATAAAGATACGCTCAGGCATAGAAGAATAACATAAACCAAAGATAAGAGAAAGGTATAGATACAGAAAAAAAAAATGTAAAAGAATCCATAGCCTGGAGAATAACATATGAATTATAACCTTGTGAAACCCCCAGTATGCTGACAAGTCATGCAGAAGATACTACGACTTCATGAAGAGTAGATTGTATTGTCAGATAATAACAGAAAATTGACATTTGTGTTTTGAATAGAATTTCTTTTTTTACTAACATCTTTGTATCTGAAAATACTGTGTGCATGTGACCTCCATTGTTTTAAAACAAATGAGGACCAGCTGGTTTAAAGCATAACCACCTATGTCATCTTATTATTGAGGCAAAATGATCATAATCTTCTGTCCAAAATTCCTGTGATTATTTGTTTGCACATCCAAAGAAGCAGTTCTATTTCATTTTTCCTTAAATAAAAGACTGTGCTTACAGCAAAGGAAATTAGTAATCTCAATACATTTATCTCTCTAATCCTCTGCCCCTTCCTTCCAATTTGACTTAAAATTTCCTTGGACTGAAGATGGATCTCAGTGCCTGGCTTCTGACTATGTGGGCAATATTTTAAATATTTTTAATTCAAACAAATGAGCGATAAAACCAATGCTAAATAAAGAGATTTCTGATGTATGTTCTCTGTGTAGGAGAAATACCCATTAACTTTTTTTCATTCCACAGAGTGCTTTATATTTTTGTACTATGAATTCACTCTTGTGTCAGACCACAGCAATGCTTGCATTCCTATATGCATTCAGCATATAATTATGTTGCTGTCACAGCGTATTAAAATAAACATTGAATATACTTGCACATCATAGTGGCTGGGATTTCATGAGTACAAACTCAGTATATTATATGGCCTTAAACAAAACAGACAAAAGAAACACACTGTAAACTCTAATTGCTTAAGAGTAAGTAGCTTGGTCTGAATGTCGTGCTGATGCATCATATGGCCATGCATTGTGGTAGAATCTACTAAAAAGTATTTCATTCATAAAGAATAAATCTTTCAAAACTTAAACTAGAAATTATAAGATAAATTAAATTCCCCAAGATTATGAGGCCAGCAATCTATTATGGTAAAATGGTGTTATTTCTGTTTCAAATTTTAGGTTATTATTATGAAATTCCGTCTATTGGAGCCATAAGAATAAACACCCAGGTAAGTGAGTTGGCTAAATCCAGATGCAGTTTTAAAACACAGAAAGTGGAGTAAAATCGGTTCTTGGATGTGTTTGTTCTTCACCTCTGCTAAAATCAATTCAATTCTTAGATACACTACATTAAGAAAAGAGAAAAAGATTAAGGCTTTCTTCTACATATGAGGGATTATTATCTTAAAACGTTCTACTTTGTCTTTTAAGTGATTGCAATGAACCAGCTTAAAATGTGATCCCTGTTATCCTGGCCAGCTTGCCTGCACACTGGTCACATTAACATCCTCCAAAGCAGGCTGACCATGTGCACACCATGGAGTGTCTGAAGTGTTCTGTATCCTGCAGGCCGCTGCACAAGGTCTATGCTTTTGGCTCACTTTTCCTCTGGGCCTTACATGGTCCCTCAAATTTTGATGCTGAGACATGACAGCAATTTCATTATAAGGTTCTGTAAAACCAGTAACTTTTTATAATGTGTCTAGGCATTCACAGTTCACCTTCTGCCATACTTTCTGCATGACCCAAAGTGTTTGTATTACATGGAGGAGGCTGTGGATGTATGTGAGGGGATAGCCCTGTTAGAGCATCTGAACTCATCTGGGTGCCACAGTACAATCCTGCTTACAGGAGAGGTACCTGGATGGACCCAACCCCTCTGGGAGAGACTTCCCTTTTTCCCTTCAAAAAGGACACAGAAACATTTTAGCAGACTTGCATATATATAATTAAATGCACAGGACTCTGGGATTATACTATGTGATCCAAACTGAAGAACAGTGTAGAAGAAGAACAAGTATTCTTTCTAATTGTCTGAAAGTCCAGGTACTCACATGTCCAGAACAGCAGAGAAATATCATAGCAGTTCTTTGTCCTTCCAAGGCCAGGCATGACATTTTTTGGCAGAAAATAAGAGTCCTTTTTTGGTTTGAATAAGAGCCCTTTGATTCTGTTAAACTCTTCCAGACAGTGTCTGGCAAGAAGTATCCTTAACAAGATCAGACAAGTAGAAAAAGTTGATGACTGAAAAAAGTTTGATGGCATCCACTCCCAAATCAGTCCAGAAGTCTGACATCTCATAAGATCACCAGCTTTAGCCATACTCACAAAGTGAAGGAAGGCAAGAAAAAGAGGTTTTATAACTCTGATTTTTGTTATTACAATAGAAGTTGTGCAAATTGTTGCTGTAGGAGCTTAACATACTCAGATGTTACACCACTCACCCTCCATTGTCCACTGTTTCTTCTGGGTTGAAGGTTCTGTAATCTGTGTGTAATTTCATTATGTCATTAGCAATTAATTTTGGAATAAAAATAGTTGCAATTTTCATTTTGTGGAAAGAGAGTGGTGGTTATGAGTGTGTAAGGTCTATGTGACTGAGACTGAAATACAGGAATTACCTTGTCAGTAAATACTGCAAACTGAAGACTGAATTATTTTGTGGTACAATTTTAAAGAAGTAAATAAATGCTCCTCCTGTATTAGTGGTGAATTTTGATTTCCTTTTTTCCCTGATATTTTATTTTTTTTTATTTCATTATTGTTTATTTTAATATTGTTTGTGCTCTTTGATCTAATAGTTGCCTTCTGATGAGTTTATTGCACTTTTTGGCAGGAATATCTGGATGTTTTGGGAAGACCAATGGTTTTAGCTGGAGAGCAAGCCAAACAAGTCCAATGGACAAATGTCTATCTAGATGCTCTGGTATGATCTGTATTTATCTCTACTGAAGTAAGAGTTTTAGCAAATCAGTAACTATATGGGTCTGCTTTCCCAAGAATCCAATTTCTTACAGTTCCAAACATGATATTCTTGTATTCATCTATACACATCAATACAACAACCTCTAAGAAGAGACCTATTTATAATGTGCTGGTCTTACTTGCATGTAGTATCCTTCTAAGTGTCCTGAAATTCAACAGAGAAAAGCAGTTTATCTTCTGCAGACTTTAAAGTGTAGGTCACTGTTGTTCTCAACTTAAGAAAAGAAATAAAGAAGCACATAGTTTTCCAGTGTTGTACCTACTGCAGTAAAGGTCATTTGTTATGTTTCTGGTGAGGAATTCTTAGTTTTTCCTCCTTTTTTTTTTTCCCTTTCTGAAGAACATTCCAGGCAGAATGAAATCTATCAGTATTACTGGGTATTTGCACAGATTTTGAACTTGGATCTTTAAGCTATCATGGTTGTTGTAATTCATTGCTTGCTCAAGGTAATGATGTTGTTAATCTTTAATTGGACAGTGTATATAATGGGGAAATAAAAAGATATATGAAATACTTTCTTACTTCAGAATTTATCACTTTGGTCTTGTACAACAAACGTATTCAGGAAACTACAGGAGGAAAAGTATTGTTAGCAGCAATCTAATCTCTTGCTCTGGATGACCTTCTGAGCAACAGGGCAAAAATTACTGCAAAATGGTCATTTGGAATGACATATTTATCCAAGTTCACGTAGTCATCTAAAGTCATGTCAAAATGCACATCTTCCCGTCAGTCAGCATTACTGTCAAATTTTTATCAACATGAATTTTTTACCGTCAATATAACTGAGCATGACGCAGAGGAACTAGTTTTTCATTGAAATTTCAATGCCCAGAAATTCATTAACCATGTTTTCTTTGTTATTGTTGACATCCTTACTGGAAACATAAAGAACGTGATGACAAAAGTTCTTATGTTCCGTACATATCCTGTTGTAAAGCCAAAGATAAATTTGTAACTAGGGATAGAGATCTGTTTAGTCAAGTAAAATAAGTGACACCTGCAAGCTGTTGTCTGTCAGTGGGTTCATTCAGTCTTTCCTCCAAGCTTTTCTCCATTCATGTGTTATATATGTGTCTTTGTGAATATGTAATTATATTTACATATATTTGTGTGTGTGCATACACACACACACACATATATATATAATTATATGTAAATAAAGTAGGACAACACAGGGTAAAGTATTGAGGTAAAGGCTGAAATTTGTGGACTTTCTCATCACAGCTGAGAGCATAAAAGCACAGGTGTATCTAACCCCCTCTGAAGACTTTCCCTATTTCTTGGTTGTATAAGGGAGTGGGACTGAGTTGTCACACTGATTTGTTATCTTAAATTCCCTGAAACAATTCCCTTGTGTAGGGCTTGCAGTTCTCCTGCTTGTGCCTCCCTGGACTTATTCCTATCCTTTGGCTCTTACTGTCCAGTGGCTGTTTTGTGGCTAAGACTAAAGTAATGCAAAGTGTATTACGTGAGGCCACATTACTGCATAAATTCAGGTTATAAAGTTCTGAAGAGGTGTTTTCATTTCAGGCTGGCTTTCAAGACTATCTAATAATTTGACGTATTTGTAGCAGTTCACACCTCTTTTCTAGCCCTGTTCCTTTAGATTCTATTGCTATGTTGCTCTGGCTTCATTTTAAAGATAATCCCAGAATTTTCAGATACTTTTAGGTTTACCAGTTAGGCATAATTTATTAATAATTTTTATTCTCTTTAACTTTACCTTTTTTTTTCAGTGAGGGGGTGGGGGGGAGATTGTGCTGTCCCCCATACATCCCCCTCCTGTTTCATTATGTATCTTTTCAATGTTTCTTCTAAATAATGTCCTCTCTCTTTTCTACTGATTCATCCCTATTTGTCTTATTTTCCTGCAAAATCCACTTCACTTTGCTTGTAACTCTTCTAACTCTGACCTCATCACCTTTCATTTGATACACAAATGTAAGTTCATGAAGAATGGTTTAAAATTCAAAAAGGTGCTACTAGACTGGGAAAATGGAGAACAGATTTCACCAGAGTGGATTCAGATAGTGTTCTAGCTTTTTTTTTTTTTCAAATGAAACAAAGGGATATGACTCCACAATAAACTGCATAGAATGAGAGTAAGCATAAATGAAGGGAAAAAATATGAAATAAAACCCAAACAATCACATAAAAAGGTAGAAATCTTCCTATGAGTAATTTAGAATGGAAAACAAAACTTTCCTGGCTATCTGAACGTATGGTTTTCTGGATCCTGTTTTCAGTATGATTTGTGAATGTTACTAAAGAAAAACCAGACTTCTTATATCTTCCCAAATAAATGCAAATTCCCTGCCTCAGTTGCCTCAGTAAGAGAGGAGACTATGTGATTTTGCCGAGCTGATGATGGACATTATTGCACACCATTGAAAAGCAATGATGATAGAAAAAGTAGTAGTTTTACCTGCTGTATTTTCCTTTCCTTTCCTTTCCTTTCCTTTCCTTTCCTTTCCTTTCCTTTCCTTTCCTTTCCTTTCCTTTCCTTTCCTTTCCTTTCCTTTCCATTCCTTTTCCTTTCCTTTTCCTTTCCTTTTCCTTTTCCTTTTCCTTTTCCTTTTCCTTTTCCTTTTCCTTTTCCTTTTCCTTTTCCTTTTCCTTTTCCTTTCTTTTCCTTCTTTCCTTTCCTTCTCTCTATTATCCATAGTTTTCTGCATAGTGGATACTGTAGCTGCAAACATGTTTTCATAACATTTAGGTGTTTTGAAACTTTTATATCTTAAGTTGTTGCACATCATCTATTTTTAAAAAATAATACATAATTCCCACTAAAATGTGGACATAAAAAATCATAAATTCAACTTTTCTATGCATCAAGTCAGGGAAGTGGTATTATTTTCTTTTTTTTTTACAAACTGAACGTCAGTGTTTGGCTACACTAATTCCTCAACTGTTCTAACATATTATAGCTCAACATTTGCTTTTTAACTAAAAAATCTTTTTCTCCCTTCTTTATTGGTTATTTTCTAGGAGCTGGGCCTTGTGATTACAGGAACTCTGCCTGTCTTCAATCTAACAAGGGAACAAAACGGGAAAATTGTAAGCTGTTCCTTCAAGGAAAAAAAAAGCAGCAGTTACATAAATTAAATTTAATTTCCATAGAGTATTTTGCAGTGTAATTGTCTTGTATGTCAGACACAAAGGGGTCATATCTAGTTACCTGACAACCTCCTGGGAACAAGAAGATGCAGTGCACTCTTTTACCCTTTTGTCATTCCAAGCTTCAGGGTGTGACATTCTAATATCTATCCCTGTGCCTTCGTGGCAGTGGGAATGCATTAAGTGCTCGATAGATCGGAAGCAGATGATGATATTATTTAGACCTTTCCAAGAAAGAATGTCCAGATCAATTTCTAACAAATCTTGAGGCTATGACATTTCTGGGTAAAACGCAGTGATGTAGAGAATATAAATTAGTTGGTAATAACGATAATAGAAAAGAGCACTGTATACTTAGACTAAATTCTAAGTGTTAAAACAATACAATTGCCCATCCCTATTACTGTCTGACATGGAATCTGTTTCTGTCCTCTTCCCAAAATCAAAAAACAGACCTGGAATATGCTTTACAATGTGCAGTAAAATATTGTATTTTCAGTGTACTCATGTTCATTCAGGTCAAAATATATAGAAATTTAGACAAAATATTCTTTGATTCAGTTTCTCAGGTATTACATAGACTCAGAATGAATCAGTGAGGGTTTGATCACTGCCATTTCTTTAGTTTACTTTCAGAATAGTTCTCTTAGTTTCCTTTTCAAAACAAAACAATAAACCAAAAAAGTTGCATAATCTTATCTACAAGACAATGCCTGGAATTGACCGAGTCTGGTTCAAAGTGACAGACTACTGATTATCAAAGGATATCTTTTCGAGAATTAAAACAGATGTGATTGAGTACACAGGAGCAAGAAGAGAACTCGAATCTGCTCAATTTATATGTCTACCTGAATTTATTTACAGGCTGCAAGATACCTCCTTCAATAAATTTTACAAATTTATTTAATATGGAGAAGGGATTCAGGTGACACTATGTAAATGACTGCCCTCCTTTTCTGTAGTGGGAAAATAAACTACGAGTGAAATAAATGTAGTGCCTGAGTCCCTGATTTCAAATACTGGTGATTCTTATACTCACTGGGGCTTTTTATTGTGTTGGAATATTTTTCATTCATCATTATACTATAGCCCAAAGAGTTAATTGTTTGAAGCCTCACTTACCAAATGCCCAACCTAAGCATGCAAAGTAGCTCTGTGTTGGTGCTAGTAGTTTAGTATCTACATAACTAGCAATATTATTGCATCACTTTTGCTTTCATCTGTTTTGTTCTTACATATACTGTTTATTCATCCCAGAAAGTATCCATCTTGAGAAACAATCTTCATACTCTACACTAAATTCTGAATTTATTAAATTTTATTCTGGATCACTTTGACATTATTTAAAATATTTAGAATAGACACATAAAAGAATAGGTAACTTTTCAAATGTATCTGTGAAACAAGAGGTGAAGGCAAAAGCATGGATTTACTGACTGTTGAAGTAATTCTGCATCGTAAATATGTCAAATATATACTAACATTTTGGCATTTTACCAGAATCAGCTGATTCTTGGAGTAATGGGGGTCGATGTCTCTTTGGAGGACATAAAAAAACTGACGCCCCGATTTACGGTAAGCTGCTTGCATTGGTGGTTTCTCATTATGTATGATTTATGTGTGATTTGTGTGCATGCTCTTTCATAAGTCATACAGAAATTACTGGATTTGAGTCAAAATATCAGCAGGCTTCTTTCCATATATTCTTTCCTGTTGTTGCACATTTTCTGGTGGTTTTCTCTCCAGCCATATATGTGTGATTTGTCCATCAGGATGCACTCTGTAAAAGTCAGCTTTTACATTGGGGGATATATTACAAGTAATTATTTTCCTGTATCTTAAAGCACTGCTCTTTAGTTAAGTGTTTTGTTCTTAATGTAGGGTACACAATCAATTCAGCTGATAATATTTGCCATTAATCTAGGACAGGTCTTTACAGAAAATTTCTTTAATATGGGTGTCTATCTGTACCCTACTCTGTACGACTGATTTATTTATGTAATAGACACCTAGCTGTGGAATTTCTGTGAAAATACTGTGGAAAACAGCTGAGGAAGAAGAGGAACATCACAAATTTGACTGAAGGCAGATGCCAAGTCCTATGTCTAGAATGAATAATCTCACACCACAGCTCAGGCTGGGACAGACTGCCTCAGAGGGCAAGAAAGGACCTGGGAGTCATGGTGGAGGACATGTAGAACATAAGTTAGCAAGGTGCCCTGGTGGTACAAACCAACTGTGTGGTGAATGCCTGCATCAGGAGTACACTGTCATTGATCTCAGTGTAAGAAATACAGTGAGGCCCAGTACAGAGCCACTAAGCTGGCCAAGGGTCTGCAGTACGTGGTACACACCAAGAAGCTGAGAGAGATGAGTTTAGGCTGAAGAAGGAACTTAATGGGTGAGCTAATGGGAATGGTGGAGAAAATGGACCTCGACGTTGCCTCAACAAGAGGATATCAACACAGGTGTGGCAATGGAAATTCCAGCTGGAATTAAGGAATAAACAGAGCAGGCTGCCCAGAGAGATTGTGGAATTGCCACTGGAGGTATTCAGAGATCCTCGGAAACCTAGTCCAACTTCAAAGCTGGGCTTTATTTTGTAGTTAGCTTTGCTTTCAGTGAAAGGTTGTACCAGCTGATCTTCAGACGTCCCGTCAGCCTAAATTATTTTCCAAGTTTATGATCGTAAAAGAGTAAATATTAAGAAATCATTTTCTCTATGTTTATAATCTGGTACTTCATGATGCCTGAGCAGGTGTGTTTTCCACAATGTGAGCATTTCTTGAAAACCATTAAATACTCTTTCTTCATTACTTAAAACCATATAATGCTGAACTTCATTTCTTTCTTTCAGCTTTGTCCGAATGGATACTATTTTGCAATTGATCCTAATGGGTATGTGCTACTGCATCCAAATCTCCAACCAAAGGTATGAAACACCTTCTAATTTACTTCTCTATAATAACGCGATATTGTCAGAAAAAATCAGAAAGGTACCAGAGAGCAGTAGTGAAAATTCTCAGTTTTGTGGGTGTTAGGAATATCTGTGGTGCATACATGGCTTCATCCAAATCCACCATCTTTGGCTTGTATTAAATTTGGTTATCAATAAAATAAAAAATATGTATATTTTGAACGCACTTTTATATATGTGAAGTGTTTCAATACACATATAAATACAAAAACAACTAGTGGTAGATGTAACCGCTGTGAACTACAATGTCATTGTGAAGAATCTTGATGCAAACTGAGGAGCTTTTGTGCACCTTTTTTTGTGATGCTTTCTCATTTAAGAAATTGAAATTTTTGTAGTTGCAAAACCAAAGAAATCAGGGACAAACACAATGTATTTTACTTGAATTTTTGGTTTTTTTTTTTGCTTATTTTCTGTTTACCAGAGCTGAAACATGATCTGCAGAGTTGGGATGGATTTAGCTGAGCACAACTTCCCAGAACATTAGATTTTTAATAGTTTAACTTGAGAAAGGTCTTTCATATTTAAAGATGAGATTTTTATCTAAATATGATTAGGACACAACTTTCCTCAAATTTCAGGAAAATAGAAACCAAATATTTCAATTGAGCTCTTTATCCATTAACTGTCATCCTTACCTTGTGGAGACTCCTACATTATATGTATCTTCTTCAATAACTTGCGTCCCTGACTTTGATGAGAAATTTCAACATGAATGGATGATTTTTTTCCCTGAAATCAGAATTTTGATGTTGCTTTTAGTGAAAGGTTTGAAGATATGAAACAATCTTCTATTTAGCTGACTTTTTGAAAATTCTCGTATTTTAATTCCATTAGAAACATAGTTTCAGGTTTTGTCTCTTGAATTCATAATTTTATATTACATAAAACACAAAGTTTAAATAACTTATTTAACTGTCAAAGAAGAACAAATTAAGAATTCATCTACATATTTAGTGATTAATTTAATTCTTAAGCTGGAAGAAGTCAACTTTGTGAATATTTGAATTAATTTCTTGGTAAAGTAATGAATGCATTTGAAATCTTATGCCAAGTGTGTAACATAACAAGAAAGAAAAAAGTGCTTCTGAAGAAGAGAAAGAATAACTTGACCATAACTAATAATGAGATATCCCTTCTGATTTATTTTTAAAGACTCTTAAAAAATAAAAGGAAAACTGTGGAAAAGAAGGTTTTGATGTAGTCTTCACAACTGAGAAGGGCTTCAATTTCTGGATATCTGCATTGGATTTTCACATCTTAAAAATATGAAAGTTTTGGTTTGATGATTTTTCTTGGTGAATTCTTCAGAGACAAATATCTGCCTCATTACTGATCCAATCTTTTCTTAATTAGAGGTTATTACTAATTAGGTGATGGTGATTGGCCTAGTTATCTTTCCCCTGCATGCAAATAAACTATCTTTTCATTCACAAGAGTAATGCAAAAAGAAGCAATGCAATATTCTCATTTTAGGCCTAGTCTTGTGAGAAACTGATGGATATGGACTCTGTTTACCTCTTATGTGCTGTTATCCTGTAGTGTTGCCTCACAACATTGAAGAGTAAAAACCTTTGTTAGAAACTTGGCTCATCCCAACTAAATCTAGGCAAACTGAGATGGATTGTTAGGATACTAATTGTCATGGTTTCTCTGTGTAGTTTTCTTCTTAAAAGGATACGGAGGTCCAGAGATGCTTTCCCATACTGCTCAAAATTTTGATTTACAGTATGTTTAAAACAGGATGTTTCATAAGTGATTATTCTTATGTTGTAGAAAAATGTCTAAATGTAATATTAAACATTTGCATTCTTATTGTTATTATTAACAGTTACACAGACTAGACTTTTTCACTCCCAGTTTGTGTGGGGTGGTGCATGCTATTCAGACTGATACAAGAACTACAGTTTAAAACTAAGGTACACTACAAAGACAGATATATTTAGAATTCATGGACTTTCTTTAACATGTCATATTAATTTTAGTTGAACCTGCTGGTAGCCGTTAACTTATTAACAAACAACTTCTTAACCCTCTTTGCCAGCAATTTTTCAATAGATGTAAGCTAAAACAGAACTACATCTTTACCTTTGAAGAGGTGAGGGTTTCTTAGACTTCCAATGCTTCCTTCTTCTGAATGTCTTCTACTTTCCCTCTGAAAATCTATTTCCTCAAATCACAACTGGTTCAACACAATTAATATTTTGAGAAATGGTCTTGAAGTTTGTGAAGTTGGCACAACTGAGAAAAGTTAACAAACAGCAAGTTCAAAAGCATATTAAAATAATTAAAAACTTTCCCATCATGTTCTTATTTGCTGAACTACCTGAAAACTATGCCAAAGCATAATGAGAAATCTTTTTAATTTTCAGCTTAATATAGTTTTAAACAGCTTAAACCATTTTTATGTTTGTGTAATTAGTTACATTACATTTTATTTTTTTTAAGTGCTTAATTTTATGTTTTATTGCAAATTTCATTTGTGTATGTCTGCATATGTAGAAGTATTTTCCCCATTGTTATGGGAGAGAACAGGTGGATGGGCCACCAAATAAATACAGTCACTGAAGTGAGTCCATTAAGCATGTGTTAACAAGCTTAATCTTAATTAGATTTTGAAAACAGTAAATAATTCAATTCCCCAATCTGCTCAAAAGATTAGAATCCTTTTCTTCATTTTTGCTGTGGTTCTGATCAAAATCCATTTAATGATACACCTAAAAGCTCCATACACCTTCAGTGAGGTCCAGTATTCTGTTTTACTGTTTAGGGTTATTTAAGAAATGTAAGAGGAGCTGCGTTTTAAGAGCAAATATAAAAGTGAACAAAAAGTGAGCTATTCTCATTCTATGTTTTATTCTGTCAGAGTATGTGAGAGGGAGAACTCTCTGTTAATTTAATTCACATTAACATATGTCTGATTTTTGTTTTCCTATACAAAACCTGTGTGTAATCCTGGCAGAGAGCTCAGAACTCATGATCAGAAGGAGGGGTAGTCTCTGCTTGCAGTAAGCATACACTGGTCAGCACAGATGTTGAAAAAACATTTCCATTCTATAAGTAAGATGTTTACTAATAGTGCAAAAATATAAATTACTGCTTTTTTGTTACTTCAGCAAATTGGTGTGGGCATACCAAAAGTTAAATTGAGAAAAAGGAGACCCAATGTTCAGGTAACTTTGGATGGAGGTGTTTAGTGCATTAGAATGTGTAGACCTGGAAATATAATTAGAAAGCTTCTGCCCTGCTTACTAGGAAAAATCTAACTAGAGAAATGTTTCTTGTGACAAACAGCTTCCAAAGCATGAAGTTTGCATCCTTTCCTGTTTAAATAATAGAAAACATGCTATTGGCTGTAGTGAAGGGCATTCCATTAAATTATGGTGCTTTACTAATAGGTGCTAATTAGAGTCGTGCTGTAAAAATTCTTCTTCAGACATTGAAATTAATTTGAAGACTGGAAATAAACAGAGACTGCTTGTGCTGGCTTTGCTTGCAGAAACCCAAAGTCAAGAGAAGATCAGAAGATCATTCTTATGACTTTATTGCCAAGTTTTATTGTACAGTGTAAGCTGCATAAAATTACAGAATTTGAGCTGTTCAGGTTTTTTCCTGGGGAAATCAGAGTAGGGAATATGTTCTATCTGCCATTTACGTGGGGTTTCTCAGTTTAGCAGACCCAACTCCACAGAATTAAGTGCCATTAACCTGAACAGGTTAACTAGTCATGTTTATGTAATGCAATCCCTGAGCAGAAAACTTAATGAAAAACTTAATCATTAAAGGAATAGATTAACTATGTAACCAGCAAAATAGTAAACTTAAACACAGTATATCATGTTGATTTCTTACACGTATGGAAATCTATGATGCAAAACTTGTGTCCTGCATAGAAGCACCGGTAAAACATGGTGTAAAATCCTAATCTAAGTCAATGATTTCACCAAGTGTTGGGTGGCTGTGTTTATAACACGTGCTGAAGGCCACATGAGGGCTGGATTTTTTGTTTGTGCATTGGAGAAAGCAGCACTGAAACATAAAAAATCTCGTTCTTCTGAGCACGCCTGGTTCCTCAGCTTGCCGTGGTGTGGTCTGGCTGCTGCTGGGTTTGCCTGGCAGTGCTTGCTGCTCAGAGAGGTGCAGCACTGGCTCTGGGCTCCCATCCACTCCAGGTGCTCCTGAGTTTACCTCTGTGGCCCAGGATTTTTCTGACTTCCTAGCATCACTTCTTTTAAAAGCCTAATAGCCTTTGTCTTCATTAGTACTGCAGGTATGAGTAGGAACTAGGCTCCTGCAACACAGCAAAGAAGGCCATCCATAGAATTTGTGAGAATTCTGACCTCCCAAAACACACAACATTTTATTTAACTTTTTTTTATGTTGCTGCGCCAGTTCTTTCTTTCTTTGTTTCCTTCTTGAGTTGTCATTGAAATTATAGATCCTTGCCTTTGTTTGTCCTGCTGAAAATGTATTGCAATCCTTTTGTTTGCATGCTTCATTGCTAGTGATTTACTTCTGTTCTGTTTTGTTAAGTTGTGCTGGTGAACGTGGTGGCGGTGTGCTTATTCCGGTCATGTTACATGCATGACCGGATAAAGAGAAGAGCAAACTCAACTGTAAGTTTGTTTCTTCGTGGCTTGGAATAAACCCCACTAAATGGCAACCTTGGAAATAAAAATTATGGAGCCCAAATACTGGTAAAAACATTCTTGGGGCTAGAGACATAAGGGGGAAATAGTTTCCATTTAAAGTACAGGTTTAGGAATTTTCTGTTCTCATTTTTGTTGTCTTTGTGCCTCAGGCACATCTCAGTGTAATTTACAGATGCTTAGCTTTTTGCCTATCAAAAGTCATTAATAAGTATCATGTAAGAAATGTGAAGCAATACAATACAAATCTTATAAAGAAGAACAGTTAATGCATACTTGAATTTTCACAGAATTAAAGTTTTCTGTTTTGTCTTTGGGACTCCTTGACTATGACTAGCCCAGGTTATCATTTGAAATGAATATTGACCTTTATTTGATGTGATGGCTTTTTCTTTCTTTTTTTTACCATTTATTTTCTTCTCTGTTCCTTTGTGTGTTGGAATGGAATGTGAACTTCATAAATGCCTCCTCTGCCATGCCAATGCCTTCATGCATGCTGTTTGGGTTTGACCATGCTATTCATTATCCATTGCATGTAAGATATATAAAATTTTATTTATTTTTATATTTTAGCCCTTTGTTATTTTTTTTTGAGAGTGTGGATTTGTTGGGAGGGAAAAGCATCTGCATAGCAATAATTGAATAATTTTGAATTAGTAGATAGCATATGTTAATGCCATTATATTAAAATTGCTAGTTTTATCTATCATGCATAAAGAGAAATGGAAAAATGTGTTTGAAGTTTTCAGTAAATATTTTAAAGAAATACCCAGAAAATTTGTCTGCAATCTTTGCACTGCATATTCTCTTCCTGAGAATAAATTTATTGGTTTTTCTCTTAGCAGACAGTTCTTGATAAGAACAGGAATGATTCCATGTACCCAGAAACATGTAAACTTTTTCTCAAGAAAATGAAGAACTAATCTTTTGCCTTCTGGAACTACTCTGTACTACAGTCTTGAAAATAAGGGCTACTGTTAAGCTCTTTGTGCTCCAGACTGTTATATGAAGGCATCTTTTACCAGTTTTTCAGGATATTACTTTCTTCCAGTACATACGTAAATTGGGATGAAACAAACTTGCATTCTTTGATAGAATAGTCACATGTACATTTGTCATGTAACCTAGGCAGAGAATGTTAGGATAGGAGGAATATAATTATAATTGAAGGAAGGGACTTTAATCTACCCTGTAAATGTTAGTATAGAAGCATTGCTGAAATGATTTTTTTTTCCATTTTCTACTCTGGACTGTCAGATTTAAATGGTTTAGTAATACATCCCCACACTGCTTTTTCTAAATAAATGCACTCACTTTTAGGGGGTGCATTAAATAACTACTGGATGATGATGATTGATGATTTTTACACCACACGCAATAGAAAGTCAATGGGGCTTAGGCAAAATTGCCAGAAAAAAAATTGGATTTCCAACAACTCATACAGAAGATGGCTCTGGCCAAGTAAATTCAGACTGCAACTGAGAAAGGAGCAGAGGCTGGAGGGTGGTCTGATCTAGTTCAGCAGAGCTACAGTGATCTTCCAGCACTTCTGTGGGGCTACTACAGATGTAAGCCACCAAAGTTCTCTGTGCTCCATACTTGGGGGTTGACATCATCAACATTCCTTAGGTTTGGAAGCTTGGGTTTCAGTATTTCTGTGCTACAGGTTTCCATCTTCTAAACTGAGACAACAGTACTGATGTCAAGAGAAATGCTTTTATAACACTGATGTGTTCAGGGAAGTCCTGTCATGCCAACAATAAAATTGGGGTTTAATTTTTGTAAACCCCAAATAATTTGCTGTAATTGCTGCCTTTTTGAATCTTGAACCATAGTCTATTCCCCCATCATAACAGCAAGTCTGCTCTTGGCAAAGCTGCAAAGAATGGAGTTGCCCACATTATTGGTTGGGTGGAAACCTCTCCCAAATTTCTCTCTCCCTTCTTGGAGGGAGGACATCCAGTGAGAGATTCATATCCTATGCTTCCTCTGCTTACCCTGATTCTTCTCCACACATACAGTCTGTGACATGTCGGGACAAGGGGAAGCAGCACCTCAGCGTGAGCCCCGTACATGACAGGCTGTGGACAGACACTGGCAATTAGTGTTAATTGGATTTTCACTTACCCGATTAACATCTCTATCCAACAAAATAAAATAAATGAGAAAGGGTCACTAGTAATGCTACAAGAGATTAAAATAGATGGGTAAGTAAACCCAGTTAAGTGGATTACTTTTGAAATGAAGGGATTAGAGTGGTTTGTAATATTACAGTACTCTGTCTTTATTATTTGAAAATTCAATATCTTCTGCTTCAGAATCCTAAATCCCAGGAGCCTGTTACGCTGGATTTTCTAGATGCTGAATTGGAAAATGATATTAAAGTTGAGGTGAGATTGCCTGTTTTCTTAGTACCTGTTGCTGCTTGTATTTCACCATATAGTAACTGAAAAGCAATAAATGTTCTAGATTTTGAATGGGAATCTATTTCAATATAAATCTGAATTTTAAATTTGTTAAGATGATGTATTTATAGAGATGAAGTTATAATTAGACAAATTAAATCCCCATATTATTCACAGGCAGGGGCAATTCATTATATTCCTCTAATTTTGAAAAATTCCATGATTGCTACTTAAATTCTTCCTCATGAAGTAAAAATTTCTGCGAAGAAAAGATAGAAAATTTTTTTGAAACAGAACACTTTCTAATAGAATACTAAAATATTACCTGAAATATTTTAAAAGTATTTCTCTATCTCTTATTAACGCAAGATTGTTCCTGTGGCAAGAAAGAGAACTAAGAAACAAAGTTAAATGTAGACAAAAAATTAATTTCTCTGTATATTTTTCAGTTACTGATTTTGTAATTCATTCTGAAATGATAACTTGTTAAAATAATTTGTTTGTTTTCTGAAATAAAATGGAAGGTTTTTAAACTTTTTACAATTTTAACATATTTTTTCACTTAGTTTGAAATTGTTCTTTCATAATGACAATAATCAGCATTCCTTGGTGTCTGTTAAAATCTGCCTTAAGTTTCTTTGAAATGGCTGCTTCAGGGAGGAATTACTCTCAGACTGGTACAAAAATGTTTCTGTGAATCAGTGCTACTACCTGAATACACAGATGTGCTGGGAGGCACAAGAAATGCTAGAAAAATCTCCTTCTCATGCACACAGAATTCATTCTCTCTGTCAGTGCCCAGCATCAAGGAGTTCTGTGGCACATTCTTGCAATGCAAATTGTACCAGAACTGCTGCTTCATAGCTCTACTCATTCAGTACTTATTTGGATAAAACAACCTCTAACTGGAAAAATCTGAAAATTGTATACAAAACTTTTTTTAAGAGTTGTAATTTCCATATGCATTAGCATTTTCTGTGTTTTTTAAGAAATATATTGATCACTGAAAAGATTATTCATGTTACATGCAACACCTACACTTTCTCTTTTTTTTTTCCTTCACTTTTTCCTTTTCTTCCTTGCCAATAGATTCGGAAAAAAATGATAGATGGAGAAAGCGGAGAAAAAACATTTGAAACACTGGTCAAGTCCCAAGATGAGGTAAGATAGGAACCCAAATAGTTACATTTACAGGAATAAAGCAAACCAGAAAAATAATATGAAATGGTGAAGTGCTGGGTTGTTCATTTTGTAATGACAATTTGTACTATTTTTTCCCTCTAGATTTGCTAGTTTTACTGGCTTATAGTAAAAAAAAAAATGTACTTAGGAAAAAAAAAAAAGAATTGCTTTGTTTCTTGGTTTGTTTGGTGCATCATTAATCAGGCAGTTGTTGATGAGGTCTTACACTCTGTTCAACAGGAAATGGACCCAGCCTACTTCTGTGCATGAATTCCAAAACAAAGTGCTTAATTTGCTTGTGGAGATGTGTGAGGATGGGTTTGGTAGTTTATATTGTGGTTGAATTGGAAGAAAGTTTTGAGAAAATATAATAAAGTAACAATTTTATGCCATAAATGAAGGCTGTTTGGGAGAAGCAAATTCATCTTACAGTTATATCATGTCCTTTCTGAACAGCTTGTTGAGTTCTTTATTTTCTTGTCCAAAATACTTATTCCTGATAAACATTGCTACTGTTTTCTCTAATAAGCAGTCATGTTTCCTAGCAATAGGAAATACTCAAATTTGATATGGATCGTTACTTGGGTGCTCTATTTCTTGGGGACCTCAGTTAGAAGAAATCATGACTGGCATGCTGAAGGAGCAGTTCTGGCCAGAGTATGTCTCACAGTTACAGTTCCACAACATCTTTTTGAAACTCTTTTGATCTGAACATAAGGCAGCTTGAAGATATCTAATTTGATGACTTAGCAGATGCTGCACAGCCGTTGCATATAAGCTCACTATAACAATACTTAGAAGAATTGCTTGGGACTGCACAGTTATTTCATACTGGCCTTCTCTTCTTCCCATGTTCTTCTAAAGAGGCCTGTACCAGCAGTGCCCTTGCCTCCTGTCAGGACTCTGTTTTGTGCTTTCTCACAGTAAAATGCTAAAACAAAGCTTTACAATACTGCTTTATAATCTCTGGGTAAATCCTGCTGTGCAAAAAAATTGTGTCTTTTCCTGGATGGTTCCACTGTTGGAGGATGGTGCATGAATAAGTGTTTTCTGGGGCGGAGGATAAGCCCCAGTGGATGTCAGTTCTGCTCCCCCACCTGTGTCAGGAGCCCATGCTGTTCAGGATGCCAGCATTCTCTTCCCTTAAGGGAAACTGGGTCATTCCTGACCCAGTGTCAGACTCCAAAGCCCTGCTGGCATCTGTGTTGAGGATAAAGTGCTCCTGAAGGGAGAGACTCCATGCTGGGACATTTTCAGATTTATGTGGTTTTGTTTAAGGAGTGCCTTTCCAGGTCTTTGGGTGAAAAAACCTCTGTGTAGGTGGTGAGAAGAGGGAGGGTTAGAAGGTCGCAAAAATGCAATAACATGATTAGGGTTGTATAAAAAATTGCATTAATGGCAAACATGTTGAAGAGATTTCAGGCTGTTTATACATCTCTCAGGCTCTGTGCTACAAAAGACCTGAAACAGTCGGTCCTGCAACTCTTTGCCCCAAGAGGGAGGGAGGGAAGCATTGCAAGCGCTGAAGTCAGTTACAGTGTCCGGGCAGGAGGGAGGAATGTAACATCCCTGGGTGCATGAGAATGTGCCAGTTACACACGGCCCAGACCGCAATCTGTGTTGGAATAAAACATCCCCAGCCTTTGATCTCAGATGTTTCAATGCCAATGAAATTAATTATCCTCACCTTCCGTTGCACCATGGCCCAAGATTTCTTCCTCTACCCAGACCTCTCTGAGAGAAGAAAGGAGCAGCCAGAGCTGGCTGGCTATGATGACTGCTTCAAGCTATTGCACCCTCCCAGCTCCAGGCTGCTAGAACCAGAATAAAGCTGCTTTAAACCACGGGCCACGCATGAGCCATGCATCACTTAGCACTTGATAGCTTCATATATTTTCTTATAAAGAGGGCTGATGTGGTCGGTTGCTCTGAACTGACAGTTGCAGTCTTCGGGCTTAAAATTTATGTCCTTTTTGTTTTGCTTTTTGGTTTAAGTTTGCATTGCTTTGCTTTTGTGGTGCAGCTGGCCCCAGCAGTGTCTTGGGAGATGACTTCATACTGCAGCATAGAGACTGGACTTGTAGCAAATGTGGGTGGGGTGCGCTGGAGTCTCCCAAGGCCTCAGGGGCTTTCCAAGTAACAAGATGCCATAGGAACAAAAGCATTGCCACATTTGGCAGCCGGGGTGGGCAGTAGTGAAAACTGAAGGGTCACAAAAGCTGCAGTAACATGTGTGAGTTCTTTGGCAGTGATCAGCTGGGCATGAGATGGTCTCAGACTGCCCACTAAGGAAGCAGGCAAAGGTGAACGGGACCTGAGGTGTGAGGATGTGTTATCTGCTGGGTTATCTTTGAAGGGAGCTTTCAGCCAATTTGCTTTCAAACACTCTCACAGTGCTGGTGGCAACAGGATTTAATTACAGCCCAGTTCTTCTTCTCTTCTTTCCTCTCCCCCCTTGGGCACTGTTTTTCTCTTGTGGAGGTACACGGCGTGTGACCCGTGACACTGTGCCCGATTTGGAGGGACTGTTCAAGTGGCTGATTTTAACCTGAAGTACACATTAAATATAAATAGGCTTGGATAGGAATCTCTTCAAGCATCTTTTTACCTTAAATATAAAATATAGCAGGGTACTAGACACTGTTATATGCATCTTCTTTCTGGTTTCATTTTATCTTTTTTTTCATTCTCTTTCAAAAATGACTATTAAATTATTTATACTGTCATACTGTACTGAAAAGCAGCAGCTAGGTAATGAGAAGGTTTCAATTTAAAAATGTCATATAAGACACCTCTTTTCCACAGCCGTGGTCATCTTCCTACTATCCTTTTACTATAGGGAAAGGAAGAACCTAGAAGTATACCTGTGGTACCTTTCACCGGTGTTTATAGTATTGCAGTGCAACAGCTGTACAGTCTTCACTGCTGGCATACTTACAAAAATTTGATTGTAAAATTATATTATGTTGCAGCTGGCATAATCTTACAGTTTTCAAAGTGGAAAACTGAGTAAAACAATGTCAGCCAGGTGGATTCATGATTCAGTCTATGGGGAACTGTGGGACTGTGCCTATCACACTATTTTTCATACCACAAGCAAACAAATGGTAAAGATTATCTTAATGTATTAAGTTATTTAAAAATAAACATTTATTTCAGTGTTCATTCTTTTCCCAAATTCAAGACCCTCCTAATGAGATTAGAAACATGTGTTAAGTTTAGCAGGGCACGTTTATACAATCAGGATTTCCAGACTGGGCCTGTAGTTATGATACAGATTTAAATGCATTAAGCCAATGGTGCTGTGACCTGAAAGGAAAGGCTCTGGGTGTTTTTGTTTTTAAAGACTTACCTACAAAGTCTTTTTGTACCTGAGGGGGGTTTTTCATCTTTTCATATTTTAAACTGCAAAATGATCCATAAAAGAGAAAGCATTTTTTATCGAATTTAAATCACATAGACAAAGGTTTGCATAGGTCTGGCTAATGGATTTTAAAGTGAAAATTATAGGTCTGGTTTTTCTGGTTTTATTTAAAAATACATTTTGCTAATGTTCAATAAAAAAATTATGTGGTTGATTCTTTTGCAAAATGTAGGTTTGGAAAATATTTAAGGAAAGGAGTTGCAGCTCAATCCACGATTTTAGCGAAATGATAAATAGAAATCCAACAGATTTGTACTTGATTTTATACTGTATTTCTCAAAGAAAGGTCACAGTTGTTGAAGCTCCAGAGTTTAATAATTTTATTTTTTCACCAATATCTCTTTGTAGAGGTATATTGATAAAGGAAACAGAACGTATACATGGACTGCTGTGAATGGCACTGATTACAGGTAACTCGTTTCTGTTCACTCACTTCCTTTGTTTATGTAAATGTAATTTTGGTTAATAATTTTAGCATTACACTTTCTATACTAGCTAGGGAGACACTGGTGTGTATATTATATCTAATTCATTTAAGCACACAGCTTTTTAACTTTAGAAGAAATGCAGAAACATTCCTGAACATTACCAAAAACAAGTTAGGGTTCTCCAAGTCTCAGGAGAGTTAAACTACTCTAGTTCAAAACGACATGGTACAAATACTGAGTCAAATTTTGACCAAAATGCTGTTTCTGTTGTGGTGAATTATAGTAGTCCTCAGCCAAGCTGAATCTCATTTTCTGTTTTCTTCTGCACAAGTGTACAGTCACAGAGAATGCAAACATAATTTGAGTGTAAAACCAAACTAATTGCTTTTAACAACAGAATGTTGACCTAGGATATTCTATTCACCATACCATTTTTCTGTTGCACTGCCTCTACACTCTGTAAAAAAAGGAAGTTTTTATCAGACTGCCATCTAGCAATCACTAGAGAAATACATTTGATTTACATGACTTCTTAATTCTTCCTGAGCTTCCTGGCGTGAGATATAGCAATAAATCCTCAGAGTCTCCTTGCAGAAAACCTATTAAACATAAAATTATAGATTTTAATTAGCAGTTTCTGCTAGCAGTAACTGTTAATGACAGGTAAACTGCCACTGATTTCCCTGGAGGAGAATTGGTAGAAGGCTATCACTAAATATTCAGCAATCTCACTTATATTCTGTATAAATGGCAAATGTGTCATTAAAGGTCAGCTCATTTATGGGTCAACTGTACAACATTTTTAATGTTAATTTCTGCAGCTCCTCATTAGAAACTTGCAGTTCTACATGAATGAAATCCAAGTGCAAAAATTAAGGATGCAACTTGGAAGATGGTGATACCTGTTTAATGATTACTCATACCTCCTGTCCTTTACATACATTTTTAGAACTGAACTCTTCTCCATATATGTAGAATTTAGCTGCAAAAATAATTCCTACGTATTTTGAACAAAAAAAAGTATACTATAAAAGATAACATGTTGCAAATGCTCTGCAAATCTTAAAATATTATTGCACAATTATGTTCAACTGTTGTTAGTGGTGACTGCATGATTAGCACAGTACTAAGGGATATTTTGGCAGTCAGCAATCACTGTGACATGTTACATTAGGACGTTAAATGTGTCAGAGGAAGATACAAAAATCATGGGGTTTTTTGTTTGCAGTTATTTGGAAATTCCTTGCTTATCTGCTAAGAAGCGCATTTATGCTTAAAAGTGTAAATAAGAATCAAAATAAACACGGGGACCCTCAGGACTGGCTGAGGGTACTTGTGTCTATTGCAAAGTGTGAGGCTGGTATATCACTGTGTGGCTGTCTCATCTCGTGACAATCCAAATTCCAAACTTGTTAATTACTTTCAAAACACAAAGAAGCTGAAACTGGAAAACTGCTGCAAATAATGTAATTGCTTTACTTGTCTCATTTCTGTTGCAGTTTGGCATTGGTGTTACCATCATACAGCTTTTATTATATTAAAGCCAAAATAGATGAACCAATAACTCAAGCCAGATGTAAGTACTGTAAAGGTTCCCTGGTTTTGTCTGGTATTGCCAAGACTCAGATGCACTTAAAAAGCAATGTTTGAAATTCATAAATTTCGTGGAATTCACTGATGTTATCATGATGTACCCAAAATCTTCAGCAATGATTCTAACCCATTGTCACATCCAAGGTGCAAGAAATATTCTATAAAAATAGAATATGTGCAGGTACCCCAGTTCCACTGACAATCCCTACCCCTTGCTCTGCACCTATAGAATCATTGCTTTGTGTATCCTCTGTTGCTGTCATTTTAAGGGTCTGGATTCTATTTTTTTTATTCTGTTAGCAAAGTGTAGTGATATAGACTACAAGAGTAAAACTTTTTTTTTTTGTATTTTAGTTACAGTATAATATTTAGCAAATGGTCTCTGCTGCCTGTAGAAATAGAACAGTGTGAAAGCCCTGTTTGGTCTGAGTTGCAGTTTGGTTTTAATTTGCATTTTACAAATAGTTTTAGTGGATGTTTGCCTTGTATTTTTAGATTAGACTAATTTCAAGCCATTTGCAGATTCCAAAGTGAGAGCTGGAAATTGCACTTGTCAGTATTCAAAGGTGTTTTGTTTATTCCGTGTAACTTAACTGTAGTCTAGGTAGTACATTACATAGAACCAATCACAGACTTTTAACTGTATTCAGGTGTTACAATGAATTTAGAACAAGTATGTAGTTAAATAGAAAGTTAGAAAAACACAAAAAAGCTCAGGCATAGATAACTGTCAGTTTAGAGAAAACTTGGTTAGCACTACAACCCTCTCCTCTACCATTGCTCCCACATATGAAGTAGAATATAGCAACTTTAAATAATCAATGATTTATTCTGTAACTTTTTCCAATACCAAGTACTTTAAAATTAAATTTTTAAGCAGGGAGTAGCATTCTCTTGATGGATTAGATCATCTGGTTTTGCACGTACATCAATATAACCTGCAAAACAGACCCTTGAAATAGCCACAGTGTATAGAAGGTACTGAGAAATAACTGAGAAGAACCTATTCTTCAGTCTTCAGAGATGTTTGTCTTTTTTTTTTTCCAGACTACAGCTGTATGTAAATTGAACCTTTGATCTATCTATGTACAATATTTTTATTCAAGGGGCTGGTTGAATAAAATATTGGTTTGTGACCCCTTGTGCTTTACCCTGTTTTTTTCTGTTTCCCTGCTTTCTCTTTCTGATGGATAGTGACAACCAAAAAGGGCAAGTATATTCTTGTTGCTCAATTTCCTTCTGTTTACTGCAGTTGATATTTTTCACTTCTATTTCTATTCCTACTGGATATTCTCCTCTGTATTCCTCATCTCAGGATTTTCTTCATGATCATTGGGTACCATAGCAATAGTAAGGGAAAATCAAAAGCAAAGTATTTTAGTGTTTTCATGCACATTTCAATATGTTGCTAATATCTAATCCTTCTTTGTCTGGTCCTATCAATGTTCAGCGATATCAGCTATTAAAGCCATTTTTTTCAGTAGGCTTTACAGTGATGCTAGTATGATTGAGATTTTTAAACTTTATTGTAGAAGATATTAGGACTATTTTTCTTCATGTTCTAACAACTCAGTGTCCCAAGTATTTATTTCTATCAGAGTTTAATTCTAGTGAAAACATCTCTCATGTTTTCATGTGGTTATGCTAATTAAATGTCTTCCTTAAATAAATTGTTAGATATTATCTTACTGTTACCAGTAGTATGTTGTATATAATAATCAAGTAATTTCTTAATTTCTTCCTATGTTGTGAAATACTGAGAAGCATAGAATTTATTCGTGGGAAGGTGTCTCAAATTAAACAATTCATGGTTGCATGTAAAAGTTAGCCAAATAGTTTGAGAAGAGAAACAATGGCAAAAATTCCAGTTTACTTACTTGGTGTTTACTCTTAGTCTTTGTAGTTTCAGAATCACTGAAGCCTGATCATTTTGATGAAGCTGGCTATACGTTTTTAGCACCAAGGTTGGTTGATTTTCCAGTAAAAAGTGTTACTTCAGCACTAAATAGGTATCTAATGTGATTAATGGCACATGGAACTTACAGACTTGACTAATAAAGCTTCATTTGGTAAAAAATGATCAATCTTTTTTCATGCTGGAATGTAGATAGCATCTTCAGGCTCTGATTTCTGTTCACATTAATCAAGGAGAGCTGAAAAAACTGATATTTATATTTTATTAGAAAACTTACATCTGTGCAATTCTTGTGGTTCTGACTTTTAAGATTTTACAACTATTTTTCAAATAGGTTTTATAATTCTTACCATAGAATGTTTACCAACTTCAAGACAAAGGGTTTCAAAGCTCTCTATCGCTTAAGTATGAGTTAATTTTCAATTAATTGAGCATAAAAATTATTAAGTCATTGACAATTGATTAATGTCATTAGTTCCCTGAGGTTTTTTTTAAGTGAAATTGTGCAGTTCTCGTTTCCCTTCTAAAATCATGTTCTCAAGGGAAATCTGGTATGATAAACAGTTCCTAAAAATTAACTTTCTCTAAAAGAAAGTTATGATAAATAAAGGAAATGCTGTACAGTTAATATCAGTTGAGAATTGTTGCATTCTTTTTTATGTGATAAATTTTGGTATACTTTTAAATTTCAATTAATAGGTTGATTTCAATGACTAGATTGATTTATGTAAAGTCTTTTATCTTAAAATGTATCCCAGCTTAACTTTTTTCTGAAAGACTGACGTTATTGAGAATCAATCGTACCAATTAGCAGCTTCCAGCAAGTCCCTACTATCCCACGTGAACAAAGTTTGTTTGATATGTAGCTCTGTTCAAATATGAATGTTGGTGTGGTAAGGTACATTCTGCTTGTAGTCTTTCAGATTATGGTAATATAAATAAAGGGTAATAAGATATCTTAGTCATATGAAATACTTGAACAGACTTCTTTTGTTAGTAAAATCAATTTAATATAAAAACTGATTTTAAAAAGAGAGCCCCGTGCTTTACTGCTAAACAATCTCTACATTTTAATTGAAGTTGTTTAATACCACTCATCATATAATATTTGCCTCCAAAATGCCCAGTGACTTTTATTTTGCTTGCTTGCATTCAGTGAATTGGCCAATGACATATTGCTTTATTACATTATGTAAGGGACAGGAGTTTACTGTTTATCTGTTTTGCATATGTCAAAATAGAGTGTTTATATGTTGATGTGGTTTGTACCCTATTAAAATTGCATTTCAAACTTCCCAGAGGAGAGAACCTTAACCTAAAAATCTGGCCTTAGTTGAACATGGAGTGATTATGTTTCACCAGCAGTTCAGGTGCTTTCCAGTGCAGTTTAACCCAGGAGCAATTTAAATTCACTGGGCATATTTTTTGTGTAAAGACTATGATTTCCTAATACTACAGCCTACACTAGTCCTCAGGTTCTTTCTGCAAATCTATGCCCTATTCCCTACATGCAGTTTTCTTATAATCCAAATCTTAGCAGATGTTTAGGCAGGTACTTGAACACCTTATTTCCTGTAGAAGTCTGAAATAATCAATGTGGTCATCATTCAGTACTGATGATGGCAGTCAATTGACACAGTAGTACCAGCTACTTCATAATAGTTGTACAAGCCTGCTTGGACTTAAAAATTGGCTGCTTTGGTAGCACAAGAGAAAAGTATGAGAAGACTGATGTTTTGCTGTTTTTCAGAGACTACTGTAACGATGTAAAAAAATCAGACAACAACACTGAATTTCTATTAAATTTCAATGAATTTATTGACAGAAATACTCCAAGCAGTCCATCATGTAAGTACATTTCTGAGCTCACTGAAATTTTTCCGTAGGAAAATACTTTCCTATAAATGAGAGTTCATGCTCAAGTTTTGTGGGTTTGGTTTTTTAGTAGAAATGTATCTAGTGTCAGGATTTTCTATCCAAGGTAGAGAGTATAAAATTAGTTTGCAAGTTTCTGGCTTTATTTAAGAAAGTTTGCAGGGCATTATGTATCCAGTGTTTTCCATAATTCCTCTCAGCTTTTTGTTCATGCATCAAATAACTACTGGTTCATTTTAATACATTCTAAACATTTTGAATTTATATTTTTTCACTTGAGCATATCAGCCAAAGTAAGTCTCAGACAGACTCAGAATCTTGTAATGAAACCTTCAACCTGCTTTCTTGTAATTTTATTCCAAAATAAGTAAAGAAAACAAATCCAAGACTGAAATAACCAATAACCAGAATAAAATATAAGGAAGATCTTTTGCTGGTTCACAGATTGGTTAAAGAGATCTCACTTGGGCTTGAATAGCTCAAGACCACAGACCCATGTAACTACTGCAGTGGTGAGCGCTGGGTTTTGGGAAGGGATTAATTCATGTTTTGAGATTGGGCCTTAACCTCTCTTTAGAATAACTGAAGAGTTATTACCATCAGTAAGGTATTAAAGCCTTGTTCTCATGAAAAATTCAATGTTTGGATTTAGTTTGGTACATACACATCTGTTTAGCATTATTATTAATTTATAAATACTTGGAATTTTTTTTTTTTGTCCTGCTTTCCTCTAGTCTTTTTGACATGTTGCTGTCAGGGATAACTGATCAATTCAGAAAGAATCTCTCTGCTAGACCATGTAACTGAGGGAATGTCCATGATATAGATATGGTGTCTTCTCAGAAAAGACTATTTTTGTGTGCATGTTGTGGGTGTGTGGGGTTCTTTCAATACAGTGATCTTGTTCATTGGCACATTGCTGACTGACTGAAATTTTATTAGATTCCCTTGACGTAGTCTAGGAAATGAAAGCATTCACCTCCAGTTATTAAAGCAATTAATGTTAATTTAATAAAATTTAATAAAAAATGAAAATTCTTGTGTAATATTCACTATAAGCAAATATTGAGGACGCATTTAGTGATATTATAGTAAACATTAGTGCTTAGTAAGTAATTATTACAAAATGTTATCTACCTACTGCTGTATTTCATTTTGAAATATGCAGCAATTTTTTTTCCTTCTTTTTTTTCTATAATTAAGTTACTTTAAAAATAGTCTCCTTAATAAATGAACAATGTTAACTAAAGGACTGAGTGGCTGTAGAAATTATCTCCATTAAAAATGCTTTTCAAAAAGAATACCGAATAAAATCCCCATGCTGAAATAATCTTCAGTAACTTCTAAAGTGTTTCTGAATAAGATGGTTGAGAAGTATTGACTTCAAACCATATTTTCAAAGAAATTTAAGCATGACATCTCTGTATAAGCTACTGATTCAAAATTACTTTATTTCCCTGTATGCATTTTCAGGTGACAATATGTTTTCTTTGAGAGGCTGGGACTTAATTGATCTAAATGTATTTATAATGTAGTTGAATTATCTCCATTTTGTAGCATGTAAGAGTAAGTATCATTAGGAATTGTGTTGTTTCCTTGCATCAACTGAGATAAAAAGTGTTTTAATGAAGACATGCTTTAAAAATAGGTTAATTTCCAGATTCAGATGCTTTGCAAAGCTGCAGCCCGTACCCTTATCACCTTCCTCATTCCTGTGACACAAAGACAGGTTTGTAGGATACAATGAAGAAAATGTTTACGTGAACTCATCAGTGTGAGAGCATCTATTTAACTCTAAGTACCTGACATAGTCTGAAGTTAGGCAGAATGTCTAATATAAACAGCCCAGTTTTTGTGGATGGAGCATCTTGACAATGCTCAGAATTTCATTTCAGGCTTTTATTGAAACTCCATCTCATATGGTTTCAGATGACTTACGTTTTAACTCTTTTGATAGGTAATACTGATATGGTCATTAGAGTTTTGCTGGATGCAGGATTTACAGATGAACTTGTCCAAAATTATTGGAGTAAACTGTCTCTGTAAGTATTCTTTTTATTGACTGTGATTTTTTAATGCATTTCAGAGTTTGAAAACATAATCTTTTACATCTGTGTGTATATACAGATATGCAGTTAATGTTACACAGAATAGGTATTTATTCACAATTATGCACTTTAATGGCAACCCTTGATGTAGGAATTTGTGAGAATTTCAGTCAGTTTTCATTTTAAATCTTATTTTTGTTTACAGTGATGGAGTTGTTGCACAATTTGTTGTTACAGATGGTGGAATTACTAGAGTGTTCCCCAAAAGGTAAGAATTACTACAAAATAGCATAATATGATTATATTGAAGCCTGAAAGGGTAGAATGTTAAGTAGTGGCTTTATTGAATGAAAAAATACAATCTCCTAAAGTCTAATCTGTACTGATAGCTATGAAACTAATGGAATGTCTTGTTTTTCTTTGATTTTACCTATGTCACTGCTTGAAGCTGATCTATTATTTTCATGACAGGCCCTTGTAATCCAAGTTTCTAATCAGCATAGAGTAGCAGTAAAAGCAATGCCTTTTTAGTAGCAGTGGGGCCATGCTAATTCCTGATTACTCCCAAGCACTCAGTTGTTTGGCAGGCTGCAAATACTGGAAAGTAGTAGGTGATTTATTTTTTTTTTTTAGACTAAACTCAGACCAAATGGTCCAGGGACTTCAAGACAGAAAACTGTATCATTATCAGAGGACAAAAAGGGAATGTGAAATTGGACATACAATAAAGTAGACACCCCCACGAGTGACTGGGAATAGTGAGGGCACCAGTACAGATCTACTGGTAAATAGCAAATTTATCTGTTTCCTTAGGTTATTCTGTTTCCCTAAAATGTGAAAATGGCAATGAATTTTACTCCCCAAGTCAGTTTCTTTCCTATTTTTGGATTATTAATGATATTAAATCTTTTAGGATTAAGCTCAAAGCATAGCATGTGCTGTAAAGGTTCATTTAGATTTTGCTGTAAGTAGTGTTGCAGTTGTATTTGTCCCAACATATCTAAAAGTGATGAGACTAAATTCATGTTGTTCCAAGAATACTATTTTCTTTTTTTCCCCAAAGTTTATTTGTTTTGGGTTTTTCTAATGATTACACCTGTTTTTTAAGCATTGAAATCTGACAGAGCCTGAGGACTATAAGAATGAATCTCACATTTTTTCCAACTGTGAAACATTAAAAGAAAACAACCTGCAGTGCAGCTTTAATGAGACTCTAAACTGTCTTTTTTTGATCCCTTTTTTTTTTTTTTTTTAATTTAGGGCAGGAGAAGATTGGTTGGAAAATGCTGAAACTTACGAAGTCAGCTTCTATAAGAGGAGTTTAGATAATGACAACTATATTTTCACAGCTCCGTACTACAACAGTAAGTCATCATGGTTTGGAAATCTCAGAGCTAGTTAGTCCAATACAAGTGGAAGCTTCCCATACCAGATGAGGTCACTGACAAAAGATGCTAACGTGCCACTTCATAAGGAAGGAAGTCTTGGGATAATACCCATTATTAAGGAAAAGCTAAGAGGCACTAAACAAGGTCATCATAATTTGTCAACTGCTCTGGTGGCCCTGTGTGTTCAGAATTAACCTAAGTGAAAACATGCAGAGTACTAGTGTTCATTTAGTATATTGAAACACTATTTCACAAAGATACTCTGGCAAAATTATTTTAACAGGAAACAAAATAAAATTGCACCCACAGACGATAACACTACGTAAAGTCTTAACAGAGCTGAGATCTGTATACTGTCTCAGCACCCCCAGCACTGACCTGGGGGACCAGCCATAATGGTCCAGAGTCCATAACTCCATCCACTGCACCACTACTTAGTTTAAACTTTGCTTTTGAATTCTACTTACAATTGCACTTACTCACCAGTTGGTCTGAGATACTGTGACATTTAAAACCTATATAAGCACAATAGCAAGTGCTCATTATTGATGTGAGCATCATTAACCTTCTCAAGTTTGTCTAAAATCAGATGCTACCACAAATGACATACTCTTCTCTTAAACATATAGGATCTTTTATTGCTGTTATTTCATAATTATTTATATGCATTTTTATTGTATATTAGCATTATTTTCATTTTTAAAATATAAAGACAGTAAATAACAGAATTCCCTGAAGCCTTTTTTGCTCCTCTAACAGCTCCAGGGAGTGTACTTTTAGCTTGCCTTTTCATACGAAGCAGTGTTGAAAACAGGCTGAAGTCTGTCAGAGCAGAAATTGTGCTTTAGTGAGTGGTGTCATATACCCTGCACTGAAAATTACACAGACAACATCAGGATAAAATCTTTGACTCTGATCCTGGTTTTAACAGAGCTGCTCACTTGTGTAAAGGTGTTCATGGCTCTGTTTGCAGAAGAAGAAAAGACGACAGTTAACTTTATGAAGCAGTTAAACAGGGAACAAAAAGAAGAAAAATAAACACAAATGTTCCATAGTCATGCTGGTGTTAGTGATCTGAGCTATCACAGGAGATAAAAATGTACTATAGCTGGGTCAGTGCTTTTGGACAAGGATTTTTTTAAATCATTGTGGTATTTGAATAATAATTAATTTAAGTTTCATAGGAAGAGGCTATTAAGTCACCCTAACTTTTTTTTTTTTGCTTTATTTCTCTTCTATACTGTCAGAAAGTGGTGCCAATAGCTATGAATCAGGTATTATGGTAAGCAAGGCTGTGGAAATAACAATTGATGGGAAGCTTCTGAAGCCAGCAGGTAAGACAGAGTGGTGCTGAAACTCGAAATACTTTAGTTATTTGGTTGTTGCTCAACAGTGAATTGGAAATTTAATTGAGATTTCAAAGGAACTTCACTTTATTATAACATTATTTTCTCTGAGACAGTTTTAATCTTGCTAGTGGAAATCTGTTTGCGTTTGAGTAAGAATGTTTAATTTATTAGTCTCATGAACGATGTTGGTGATCAGACAACTGAACAAAAATCATATTTTATTCTTCTCCAGTTCAATGATTTAGATGTTATAATTTTTCCCCCCTTTTTAGGATTATACAGTTACCTTTTTTTTCCCTTCATTTTTACTAAAAAAGACTTTCATGTATTTGTTAGTTGTTGGAATAAAAATTGATGCAACCAGCTGGATGCAAAATTTCACAAAAACCACAATCAAGAGCCTGGTAAGCGATTGACCAAGTCTTTTTTGAACTTTTTTTTGCATTTCTCAAAGCTTCAGATGCAAATAGGTTTACTGTCTCTTTGTGCCAGAGTCACACTGATGCATAGTTGCCAAGTAGTTGTGGTATTTAAATCATCCAAATGCACAAAATAAATCTATGTTGAAATAGGCCGTATTTTGTACGTGTCTTGCTTTCATAATTGTAAAACATGGATAAAGACAAAGAAAAATGACATATTCTAGCTAGTAGTAAGACTATGCTGTAGCAGTGAATAAAATCTGCAAAAGAATTGGTGAATCTGTTTTTGTTTTATATCAAGGATGGGTAAGCAGTGAACGGTAAGGACTTATATCGCAACCAACATCACAGCATTTTAGCAGATGTATGAAATATTAATATTAATATTATTTAATGAAATAGGTGCTTAACAATTTCATTCCATACATCTAGTGTGGAATACATCTTAGGTGCAAATGGGAAGGAGGAAAGGTAAAATGAAAGGGAAAATAGAGAGTTGAGAGTGAATTGGGGAAGGAAAGGCACAAAATGAAGAAACTTATTGAGCATAAGCTTCTTACTGGATGAGGCAATGGTGCTTGGTTGGTTGTACATTTAGGGAGTCTGGCTCATTTAGGTATTGGAGCTGTAGTTCAATGAGTAGGCAAATGTGTTGCCTAAGTGTCAGAACAGTTAAGGACAAAAACACATAAGTGAAAAATGGAAAGTAAGATGACTATTTCAGAAAGAATGCTAATGACTCCAGCATTACCTGGTAGTTGTTTTGCTCAGGACGTAATGAAAGGACACAGTTAGGTGTGTATGTGTACACATATTGCAAGAACCGGAGAAAAACATACTAGGAATCAAAGCCATAAAAGCCAGCTGGGTTTATGGGCTTCCTTTATCACACAGGATTCCCATGCTTTGAGACTGGTGAAGCTTTTCATGGTCAAAAAAGATACTTTTGAAGGCTTTCCTTCCAAACCCCAAATACATGGAAACGCTCCTATTCTTTCTGTTTTACTTTATGCTTACTGACATCCTGACAACTCCTCCAAACTATTTATCTATATTGGGTGTACTTGTAAAGAGAGCCGTATCAGAGTTCTTGGGAAAGTCAGCCAAGATGGTGCTATTGATAATTACTGAATACAGGTTGTTCGGAGAGATATTTGTGATAAATAACACACACTCAAAACTAATTTAAATTTACATACAGATATTGAAAATAGAATCACTTGTTCTTGTCTTGAATGATGAATATACTGCAAAATACAGTTTATTTTGTAACATTTTTGTGAAGATTACCATACTTCTGTTTTTTAGTGCAACAGTGAAATCTGTGGCTGTGAAAGAAATAGCATGGTAAGAATATGTTCAGTTTATGAATATCTGACAGAGTACGAAAATTCACTCATTCTCTCTAAATCTATCTTAAACAGATTCTATAACTATTCTTTGAGTATTAATGTTACAGAAAACAGGCTTAGTTGTTTGTGTCTTGAGAAGGATGAAGATTAGGAGGGGAAGGGGAGAAAGAGGGCATAAAAATCAGGTGAAGTGGTTATGGTGATTAAGTTATGAGAACAAGTGTAAAGAAAAAAATACAAGAAAAGCAATAGAGAATGATGTGAAGAAAAATGTGATAAAAATATAACAATAATTTTAAAAACAAGAGACAAATCCTGAGAAAAAAGAATAATTTTTAAAATTCTAAAAAAATAGACTGCCTCAGAGAAGGGTAAATGCAAACTTAGAAGCACCAGAGTCCATGATGTGCCTTCCCACAGTAAATGGTTCCCAGCACACTCAGGATTAGGGGACCCCATAACTTTCCTGGCACTCGGGAGAGCACAGGTCCAGGGACTGTCGCCATATCAGGTTCTGCCATGTGCTTAACAGCTTTCCTCTGCTCAGGTCTTTTGAGTTCTTTCGAGGAATGTGAAGATCATTAAATGCAAGAATTACAGCAGAAAGGGTACTGTGGGAGGTTATCTATTTGACCTCACTGCTATCTCTTCAGTCCCTGGCTGCAAGGATCTTTTGCAAAGTGTGAAGCATATGGAACTAGTGGGTTTCCCACTCCCGCACCTGACACCTGGAATAATCCCACTACAGTCCTTGGCAGGTGAAAATAATCATGCCTAGTGAGCAAGGAGCCTGCTCTTAAGATTTTTACCATTGAAAGCTGCAAATGGAAAAGGACTTTAAGCATGGCTGAAGCACATGAGAATTTGTAGCTCCTTATTATGAACTGAGTTCCAATTATAATCAGATTTAATAAGGATATAGCACTCTTGGAACTAACAAAGTATTGAGCAAATAAGAATTTGCAAAACAACTTTTATGAAATTCAGCCACAAATAAGCCTTTGATCTGTTCAAACTTTTATTGTACTGATAATGCTCATTATTGTAACTTAAAATTGGCCCTTGGCTATGGTTTGTGATTTGAAGATACTTCTGATGTCTTGAAAAAAGAGTAGTTTCTTACTGAGTGTTCTTTTGACAAATCTTTCCTGTAAACATATTTCACTTTCTTACAATAGCATGTGGACTGTGTTATCCTTGATGATGGTGGATTTCTTCTGATGTCCAATCGAGATGAATATACACAACAGGTATGCATATTCTTTATGAACAGAATATGAAAACCAATAGGAAGGAGTTTTAAGAGGGAAAAAAAAGCATTTCACTCTCAACTTACCCTAAAGATAACATTTCTGAATCATGAAAGTATTGCTGGATCAGAAATTCTAGGGGATTTGTCAGTCTTTTTTACAGTTTTCTTCATGGATGAAGATGCCAAACTTCTACCAAGTTGCATTCTTTGTGCTTTGCGATTAGGCTGGTAGGCTGCCAATGGACTTTAGATGGTGAGGACAAGGAGTATGTTATCCACACACCTTCCTTCTCATATCCTTTTTGCTCTTCCCCAGGCAGGGTCTCATTGATACTGCAATTAACAGTTACTGTCTAACTGGGGAATTTAGAACTGTGTACTTTGTTACGAGCAAAATAGTTGGAAATGTTTTACCTTATGTCTCTGTATTGTCCCCTAACAGATTGGAAGATTCTTTGGTGAAATTGATCCTGGCCTGATGCGAAACCTGATTAACATGTCCCTGTATGCCTTTAACAAGTCGTATGACTATCAGTCAGTCTGTGATCCCGAAGAAGAACCAAAGCAAGGAGCTGGACTTCGTTCTGCTTATGTGGTCAGTAGTCCCATGTGCAGTGGCTGACATTCCATTAAAAGTCTGCAGGTGTTTAGATAAATAAAATAATCTCTTTTGGTTGTTTTTCCCAGCCTACAATAACAGATATTTTGCAGCTTGGATGGTGGGCTTCAGCAGCAGCCTGGTAAGTACAAGAGTGTAGGAAATCGCTATGTCCAAACTATAATTATTCAGTGGGTTGAAATTCTATTTGGGTTGGGTTTTTTCCTCCATAAAAGTGCTCTGGACACTTTGTTTCTGCAATTTCTCATCATGAAAATTCTTAGGTATGTCTCCAAACATGACTGTTTTGTCAGCAGTTCAGTTCAAAGCTGCTCTTGCCAGGTTTTGTGATTGTGTGTTCTAACTACAAAATCAGCTTCAGGAAGGAGAGTTTAGATTAATGGTCTGAGTATGATGGGCAGTTGTGAAGTCTAAATTACCACATTTCAAATATTGATCACTTGGTTCCCTATTTCAGAATGTTGTCTTTGCCTTTTTCTAGCAAGAAGTCTTAAAAAATCAGTGTTTGCTTTTCAGTGAATCATTTTACAAAACACATGAATCATAGAATCATTTGGGTTGGAAGGGATCTTTAAAGGTCATCCCGTCCAACTTCCCCTACCATGAGTGGGCACATCTGCAACTAGATCAGGCTGCTCAGAGCCTCATCCCACCTGCCCTTGAATATTCCCAGGGATGAGGCATCTCCACCTCTCTGGGCAGCCTGTGCCAGTGTTTCACCATCCTCGCTGCAAAAATATCTTCCTTGTATCTAGTCTGAATCTGCCCTCTTTTAGCTTAAAACTACCACCCCTCATCCTATTGGAACAGGCCCTGCTATAAAGTTTGTCCTCATCTTTCTTAAGAGCCTCCTTTAAGTACTGAAAGGTCTCCTGGGAGTCTCCTTTTATCCAGACTGAACCTCAACTCTCTCAGCCTTTCCTTATGGCAAAAGTATTCTGTTCCTCTGATCACTTTTGTGGCCTTTATCTGGACCCACTTACAGGTCCTTGATTTTCTGTGCTGAGGACTCCAGAGCTGACACAGTACTCAGGTGGGGTATTTTCTCTGTTTCAGAGCCATGTAGATTGACACCCATATCAGCTCCTTTCTTCAGCACAACATTAGGATAAGTAATTGGGATTGATGTGGTACTTTTGCAATGGTGGGAATTGCACCTTTGGAGACTGGTCCTTTTTCTAAAGCTGGTTTTTTTTTTTTTCTAATAATAATTACCAAGATGGAATAAATTACCTGGTTTACAAAGCTAAGAGTTAAAATATGTAGCAGCTGAAATAACATATAGTAATTTTCTCACAGAAGTGCTATGAAGACTGCATGTTGGTTTTTATTGTTGGTTACATTTAGTTAACAGGAAGAGCAATAATCTTGGTTTTCTTGGACAACAGCAAACCTCAAAAATTGAAGATGGGCAATAATCCAGAAGAGAAACTTGAGTTCTTTTCGAACAGAGAAACTTCAGTTTATCAGTGTTCAAATCAGACCCAGTGGTCTGGTCTCAATTTAGACCTGAGGTTTATTTTGTGTGATGTTTAACTTGAAAGTACAACATTAAAGTACTTTACTATGGCCATGTTTTTAATGGAATCTAGGTCAGAAGCAGACAGAGAAGGCCATTAAGCAATCAAAGTGAAAAGGGATGACCAAAAAATGGATTCAGTGAGGGACCTGGCAAAAGCAAGTACAGGGAAATAAGAAAAACTAGGTTATTAATGAAAGCTATAGTGTTTCAGGCAAAAAATGTGGGATAAAGGTGTGAGTGATCATTTTCAAAATTTATATGGGATACATCAGCATTTAGTTAAGAGAGTGCATATCATTTCTCCTTCATGCTCCTTTAAGTCAGGAGATTTAGTTTTCCCAGGCCGACTTTTTTGTTCAGTTCCCTGTAAATTCTGTGGTAAGTCATTACAAAGGATTACTATTTTCTGTCAGCAAATTGCATCACTATTGAACAGCATCAGGTCTCTTCTGATCCATAACTGCTGTGTGCTGTCTCTCTGGTGATTCAAAGCACAAAGCTGCCGGTGTGAATCCAGAACTCCAGGAAATGCCTCCATGGGAAAGGAGACAGGCATACTCAGTTTCTTTACACAGGAATCACACTAGAAAAGGAGAAGAAAACCTTTGAGGTTGAATGAAGTTATACAGTCCCTTCTCTCTGCAGAACAAGTGCTAGAACAGAATGAGATGAGAAGAGATTGGGTCATATTTGTGGATAGAAGCAAGCCTAAAACTTGACAACTGGGAAATACAACTTAGGAAGGTTGAGAAGCAGGGAGTCAAAGAATATACCTGTTGCAGTTCCTGTTTTCACAGGCTGGTAGAGGAGAAAGGGGCTGTGTGTGTGGCAAACTGGTACTTGCTTTAAGTAAATAAAATCAGAAAAAATACCATCATCAGTGAAGAAAAAAAATTAAATAAATGGAGCTCTTTAAGCTTAAGTATTTGGCAGCATATGGGAAGAAAATGTAGTCCACACCTCAAGAGCAAGAATAGAGATGATTTTAAAAGTCGACTGTTACAGTAATGCTTTTTATAATATACTTATGATATTCCAGTGTTGATCTCCTTCTCAGAAATTTCATGAACCTTAATCAGTATAAAGTATCTAATGCAGGATCATTTTCCCTGAGTGTGTTGAAAAGGAGTTCCAGTTGGTTTAAGTGTTTGAGAAACGCCAACATGCCTCTTCCACCTCCCACAGAGGTATAAAGGGAGGGCGCAGATGGCGTGATAACATTTCCATTATGTGAGTTGTGGGCACGTCTTATAGCAAATCTGAACAGCAGAATAAAAGATTAGTGTGAAAGACCTGTGAGAATGTGGGAAAAAAAAACAAACAGTCAACCTGTAAGGTTTAAAGAAACACAGCTTTGATAACTGGAAAAAGCATAAAGAAATTTGTTGTTAATAACTTATATTTGAGCAGGTTTTAAGTATCCATTAAAATACAAAGAAGAAAAAGGGCCTTTAAAAACATATATATTGTCTTTCTGTGTTCAGGTCTATCTTACAGCAGCTGTTTTTGAGCTTGACTTTTCCACGGTTCCTTGAAGCAGGTAAGTGAAGAGAATGTTAAAGAATCAACTTTGAGTGAAGTAGAAGCTAAGAATCTAGGCCAGGGGACACATTTGGTCTCCCCATTATGTCTGTGACTTTAAAATGCCATTGGTTTGTTTGTTTGTTTATTTATTTATTTATTTATTTATTTATTTTATATCAGCTGATATGGAAGATGATGATTTCGGTGCTGCTCTGCCTAAAACAAGCTGTATCACTGAGCAAACTCAATATTTCTTTGAAAACAATGATAAATCCTTTGGCGGGATTGTAGACTGTATAAACTGCTCCAGGTAAAATTTCTTCAATATAAGTAATAACTTTGGGATTTTTATTTATTTATTTATTTTTTAGAAGAGAAGGACACTGTTATAAGAAGCAAAAATATATTTTGGATTAATTTCACAAAACTGATATAAGCAGAACAGAGAAGAATGTAGGCAGGCAAATTTCATTCTCTTTTTATTTGTTTAGAATTAATTTTAATTTTAATCATTAAAGAATTGTAGGGATGCTTTAGTCAGTTTTTTGTTTTATAGTCTCCGCTCCATAAAAATTGTATTTTTATCTCTGTCACAGTTTTTTTTCTTTTAATTTATAATGTCAACTTAAAAGCATTCTGCAAGGGATATGATTTTCTTTAGTATGATTATGTATCAGAATTTTTGACTGTTAAGAAGATTATGCAATTTATCTTCTAATTTACGTTCAAGTTGATAGTGCTCATGATTTAAGAGCCATAGCTCTTGTAAGGCAAACAAAGCTATTCTATTTTTTTATTAGAAGAATTATTCTCCAGACACCATAAGGAGGCCTATTGAAGATGATATTTAATAATATGTGAAAAAATTGTTTACTTCAGAAACATAGCATCTTGGGCCTAGATCTCTGTTTCATACAAGAGCCTGCTGGGGTTTTGCATACATTTTGAGCTTCTGAAAATATCTTAGAAATTAGAATTAGAACAGCCAGATTTCAAACAAAAACAGACAATATTTCAAGCCACGAAAGTAAGAGAGAGGGTTTTGAGAATGGTGAAGACACAGACATTTTTTTCACTTCCATACTTCCTTCTCTGCGTTACTAGTATATGTTGGGTTTATTTATAAACTGAAAATGATGTTACGAACTTAAAGACCTTTTGCAGAATTATATGGACATAAAAATACAACAAATACACATCCAATACACCAGTAGGGTATCCAATGCATACCCTATGCTTCTCTCTTGCCCTTCTCACAGACAGGTTTATGTGTTGGGGTTTTGTTTGTTTGTTTTTGTGGTTGGGGTTTTTTTCAGTGTTAATTGATGCTGAACTGATCTTATTTCTCAGTACAGCTCCTGTGGTAGCAGTACAGAGCTAGCTATTAACTCAATTAAAGTCATTTTATGCTCTTTTCCATTTTTTCCACTAACAACTCTAGTTGAAAGAGGGTACTATGGAAATGTCAAAAAGATTACAAAATTTGTTATAAATGTTTATTACTGTTTGTTAATGAAAAAGATAAACAGCAGCAGGCAGACTAAATCTGTGAAGCTGGATTGTTTTAGTCTGATGCTGTGTGTCCTTCTCAAATATGGTTTTCCTTGCTTCATTTAAACATAGATTTTTGTTGGCTTTTTTTCCAGACTTTATCATGCAGAGAAGATTTCAAACACCAATCTAGTGTTCATTATTAGTGACAGCCAACTGCTGTGCCGTTCCTGTGACCCAAAGCCACTGATGCAAGCGGAGAAGCCGGGTATCCTTTAAAAACCATGTTATTTAGTAGTGTAGATTGATTTTTGGCTATGGGATACTGGAATACATTTTGGGAAAAATTACCCACTTATGTACATGTTATTAACATGATTGCTACTGGAATACTTGAAGTATCAGGTATTTGTGGATGATACCACAAATCATGTGAAGCAGCAGTCACTGAGGTGGAGAGCAAAGCTGTTATTTGTGAGAATTTAGACAGAAGTGGGCTTGCAGGAACGTAATGAAGTTTCTGAAAAGCAAATGCAAAGTCTTGGGCCCAGGACACAATAATTGCACACAGCTGGGCAGGCTGGGAACAGAGTGACAGAAAGATTTGCAGAAAAGAGCTGGAGGTTCATGGTGGGCAAGAAGCTGACCATGAGTTGGCACTGTGCCTTGCAGTAAAGTGGGCTGGTCACATCCTGGGCAATGATAGCAAGAGTGTAGTCAGCAGACTGGGAGAACTGATCCATCTCTTCAGCACTGGTGAGACTACATCTAGAGTGCTGTGTGCTTCCCAGGACCACACTGGCATACAGGAGGAAGTCTAGTGAAGGGCCACCAAGGAGGTTGGCATCTGAGAGCACAGGCAAGGAAAGTCTGAGTCTCCTGGGTCTGTTCAACCTTTAGAAAAGACAAGTCTATGTCTGTCTAGAGAAAAAACAAAAAAAAAAGACCAGGATAGGAGTGTTTGGTCGTGAAAAGTTGAGATGCTGCACTGATGGTTAGTTGATGAAGGCACTTTGGTGTGTGCTCAAAGACAAGAGCTTACTTTTTGTGGAAACTGCATTAGCCATCAAAGGCTAGAGTTCATCCAGCTGCATAGAATTTCTTCAGAGCTGGCTGGAGACATACATAGCTTACATGCTAGGCAGAGTTCTTCCAACACTAGCATTGAAGTTAAAAGCATGTGAAAGACTGTTATAATTTACAACCACCTTCACAACAATCTCTCTGCTTTAGCCTGTTCTCTGCTGTAGATGCCTGTAGGTGATGGTGATGGAAACACATAAAACCAACATACATGTTCCAGGTCAGGAGAAATTCCCCTCAGCCATTTTCTTCTACGTAGGCTTGAGGACAGCATGCCAGAGGTGGTAAATCAAACCATAATTTGGATTACTGTGACAGAACAGGGAAAACAATTAGTAATACCTCTGTCCGTGTCAGGAAGTTAGTTGAGACAGCCTCTCTCATTTCTGAAAGAAAAGCAGATGGTAGTACAGATGGCTGTGTTTCTTTGGCACAAGCAATGCATTCATTGCCACATTAATAAAACTGGAATTCCATCTACGCTTGGGCTGAAAAGGAAGTTGCATTGAGGTGTCATGACAGAACTATGTAAACACAGCCTAATATTCTAATTGGCTTCAGTCCATGACACTTTGATTAACTGTTTCCACTGTATGAGTTTATAGACAGCACTCACTACAGAATATGAAGCATGATGGATGAGAAAAGGGCACATGAATTGCATTTCCCTGTGGAGCCCAAAACTTCTAGAAAGCAGTAAATGACCTCAAATGGCAGCCAGAGCAGCTGGGTGGGCTTATATTGACTAAAGGAACTATTTTCTTTTTATTCAGCTATGCAGTATTGAGCTATTCTCTTTTCTGTAGCTAAGGCACATAGTGAAATGCAGATGTAGCATAACATCACCCAAGCAGACAAAATGACCTTTGGGTGCTATTTAGATGATCATTATTACACTTTGCTTCCTTTTGGCTGGTACAGCTTTGCTCATGCACGGTCTCTTAGAATATTTTCATGTTTCAACTTCCCCCTCAGTTGAGCCACAGCAGAGCAAAGGGGAGATGACTCTCATAACTGATAACATCTGAATGAAGGCAGATGCAGATCTGTAGAAATAAATTCCCCATCATCTTGCCTTCTCTTCCCTTTGGCCTCTCCACTTGTTGCACTGAAGCTGCCGTACTACTCCATGGTAGTGCATCAATAGGATTGCTTCAAGTGTAAATTAAAGATACTAAGATAAGTTCTGGAACTCGATTCTTTTAATAGCTTTAATATGAGTACTACCTGCAGTGGAATAAAAAAAGCTTAACATACTGAACGGTAACATAAGCAGGTTTCACCAGAAGGCTGTTTTGCAGTCTGCTGTATCCGTGCCTTTCAAGTCTGCTGCAATGACTTGTGCCCCTTGTTAGCCAGTGGCACATGGGGAGTACAGTGTTTACATCTAAACACCAGCAATTACGCATTTCAGAGATGTGAGCTAAAGCAGTACCTCACATTTGCAGTTAGCTAATTAGTAGCATGTCACTGCTCCCCCTTCTCTCCTGCTGTTCTGCTGTTGGTATGAACAGCATTTTCTCTGTCTGCCTTCATCACTGAAATGCTAATGGGATTTCATTAGTTCTCCTGTCATTTACTACAAAGCCTACAGTGGCATGATCTTTTCTATGATATTTGGGATAATATAAGTGTACACATAATAGAATAGGCTTCCACTGCTATTTTCAGCCTGTATATGGCATTACTTTTCCAAATAAGTTTCCTTGCTTTTACTGTGTATCTTCATTATAGCAGAGTAACTCAGTGGTAACATAAACTATAACTAATCAGCACCATTGAAAGTTTACTACTTTATGCAATGATAATAAAAGCAATACAGAAAATGTTAAAAGAACTCAGCTTTTATTCTATTTCTCTTTATGGTTCTGAAAATATTCTAAAAAGTCATGCAGGAAGTTTATTTTCTTGATTATAACAGTGTAAAAAAAAGTGTATTTCATTTTGATTTATCTAAATGGTTGGTTTGGTTTTCTTGAATTTTAACAAGGAACTGTGAATATTGATGTTTATTTCAGTACCATCTTCTCTCCTGCCATGAAAATAAAAACAGAATGTTGTTGATCCTGCTCATGTACAATGTATGAAAAACAGTCACACTCCTTAACCAGAGAAACAGATGAAGGGCCAAATCCATGTGAAATGGTCAAACAACCTAGATACCGAAAGGGTCCCGAAATCTGTTTTGATGAAGCCAAACAGGTAAAATTGACTTTGTAAGACTTTAGAACCATCTTTAAAAACAATTGTAGAGCAGCTTTAGCCGATCAGTGAAAACTGTGTTAAATGTACCTTGGTGCCTGGTAACCTTTTTATCACTAAACATACTGTTCACTCTAGACCATAGCCACTCTATTTCAATTAACATAAAATTAACAGCTGCCTTCTTATCTGCCTTTCCTATAACCATTGCACTTTCACACATGATTCCCACTAAAAAATAATCAGTGAGCATAAAACTGTTGCTCTCTGTATGATGCTGTGAAATTCAGTTCTTCAATGGCTTGCACAAGGAGATGATAATCTTGTCTTAGAGGTAGTATTTTAATAATAATGTTTCTAAATATGTATTTAAAGTATTGCTAAATTATTAAAAATGTTATGTGCAGTTTAGGATGTTGTTTCTAATTCGGCAAATTGTACTGCCCTTAGGTCATGTTCTTAGCAGATATAAGAGTGCATTGCTTTACTGAAATCACCAAAACTATGCTGTTGAGTACTTCTGTATTGAATGCATAAGTTTCAAAAGAGAAAAATCATAACTGTGCCACATATCTAAATTACTTGCAATATTCTTTCAGTATTACCTTTCAAAGGTATGAAACAGATTATGCTGAATTCAAGTTGTTAAAGTTGTTGAATAAATTTCAGGACAAAAAGTGCTGAAAAAGGAAGTGCCTGGCATTAGATACAATAAATACTTAAAAAATGCATTTTTTAATGCCTCATGCAATTTCTGCAATTTCTGCAGTGGCAAGATTGTTGCAAACCACTGCACTTAGTTGGCTATAACTGTTGTATACAAAAATTTGTTCCAGTATGTTCTCCACTTTTCTTGTAATGAGGCACAATTACTGAGATATCAGTAGTGTTAAAAAGTCCAGAGAATTGGTATTCAATGCGTTTTTCTAGTAACCAAATTTTCTTTTAAAAAGGAAGTCTTCTTACTGGTCAACAAAGATTAAATAGAGTTGAAAAACTATCCAAAAGCTATCTGGCCATTGTAAATAATCCAAACCATCCTGATGTGATTGTGTGTGAAAGTACAACTCTTGCTCACTAGCTTGATGTGCTGATCAGTGTGTAAGTCATGTGTTTTGTAACAGTGGATTGTTTTGGTTAAGTTTATTTGCAAAATTTGCTGTGAATCTCTTGCTCTTGGGTGGATGCTTTCACATTAACTCTGCTAACTGCCAGCAATCTGCATGATATCTCATCTTGTATGTCTTTTTTTCTGTGTTTTCTTTCCTTTCCTCTACTTGCTACTTTGCCCGTTATTAATAGGATCAGCCTATATGCACAACGAGTCGTGCCTCTGCCATGACGTCCGCTCCTATCTTCATTTTTCTGCAAGTTTTCATGTGGTGTGGATGGTCAGTTACTTTCTCTAATTTTTTGTTTTGTTCTTGGCTTAAAAAATTAGCAGACTTTTTTACTTACTGAGCATACAAAAGGAAACAGAATGAAGCGAGTCCCAAAAGCAACAATCTGGAGCAAATTACTATTGCAATATTAAGGGAAATTAAATTTGAAAAAAACCTGTCTGGAGCCTTATAAATCACAATTACTAAACACGAGGGCCTTTTCCATAGAACATACAAAGTCAAGGGAACCGGTTGGGTTTATATGGTTGGCTCTTTGAGATTGCACATGTACCAGATGAGTCCACATCCTTCTCTTCTAAGCATTTTTCCCTTGTCCTTGTTAAAATGAACAGAAGAAGAATTTTTTTTTTTTTTTTCACAGAGACAAATAAAGATACAAAGCAAATAGAAGAGACACATGCCTGTGAAAATAAAGCTTTACTTATGGGTAGCAAGGATGAGTGCTGTGTGTGAGTGTTGCTGTTGAGGAGTCTAAGGAGCTTTCACTGCATTCAAATGAACACAACAGTTAATGATGGAAGATAATAGTGTGCATCAATTTGGTCAGCCAGGAATTCAGTAAAATAATAGTTTTTACTTCTTATTTTTTGGCAACCTAAACATATTAATTGCCTGATTACAGCGGAGGGCAGGGCTTTTCTTCTAATTAACTACGTGAGTTCCTGTGTATTGACCAAGTGCAGACTCTGGAGTTTGCAACAAAAGCCTCGACAATTAGACTGTGTTGCATTTGATGGTGTGGGACTGCATCATTACTGTGCTAGTGACATATCTGCAAAAGAACTGCTGAGCTAAAGAGCATAGAATGTGTGACTGAAGGGGGTTCTGATCAGCATTATTGTTCTGGAAACCACTAGAGGGAGATACTCACATGTCTATCAAAGTAAAGCAAACTGAGGCAGAACTGGAAGCTTACAGGGCATTTTTCAGAGTTAGTGTAATGAAATACTGAAAATTGTAGCAATTTAGCACAGTCATTTTCTCAGTAATTTATATTCTCTCTATACTTAAGGAAAGGTTCAATTAATATCTCTTGAATATAACTGAAAAAAAAAAAAAGTCTTTAAATTCTGTGTAACAGTTTATTATTTGAGTAATTTTGAAGTTTCTTATTCTGTATCTAAGTGATGTAGTTTCCTGGAAACCTAGGAACTCACACATCCATGGCAGAAGGTTGCAGGGAAAGGTGAAAGGCCTTTCTTTAAGCCAGTGGAATTTCACATTAAAATCTAGATTAACATCTCATAGTTTTGCTCATGGAATTTACTCTGCACATAGCTTCCTTTTAATTAAAAAACTACTGTCCAGTGTACATAAAGCAGCAGAGACTCACCTTGAGCTGAATTCTGTATGCCCAAAATGTGCTTTCTGCTTAAGATGGGAAACCCACAGAATATCATTTTATCTGATAAGCTTTTTGGCAGCAGAAACTTATAAAGGTAATTTTGTTCATCCATCTTGTTTTTAATAACTTTGTGATTTTGGAAATGGGTTCTCTCTGGACATTAATCTGTGTAGTTATATTAAAATCACTGAAGCCAACACAGATACAATCCAGCTGATCAGGTTCAGTAACCTGATGGGTTTTTTTTACTTTTCATCAAGGATAACAAAACAGTCATTATCGCTGCCACAAATGGCTTGCTCTTACTTTGTACATGCACACTGGATTTGTTTGCCATGACTGAGAATAAAAAACTGTACAAGCTTTTAGCCCCTACTGGAAATGTCATATTTCCATCAGCTTCCAGGGAAGTCAGTGGGAGCTTGGAGAGTGATTAGCAGTCCCAGCAACTGGATACATCTTGTTGGAATTGCCTGTGTCCCCGATCTGTGCATGGGTACCTGTACACCTTTGACAGCTTCGTGTGGTAGTCCAGACAAAGGAGGGTAACACAAAATCTGTGAATGACCATGCATTGGAACTGGAAATGACTCTTGAGTAAACGCAAAGGTGTTCTCCATGTAATATGAAACTTTTAAAATACATGCTTACGAAAGGTGTAACTTTGAGGTAATCAACTGATGTCAAAGGCCAGATCAGAAGCTCTTTGGGCAGACGTTGTTTTATCCTAAGTCACACAATGGGTTCTGATAAATTATTATGGTTTATAAACAAAGTTTTAGTTCATTAAATAGTTATAGTGCACTTCTAAAGGAGTAACAAGTACGTTTATAGCCTTAGTGTATACGTAGTGTATATATATATAGTATATGAATAGTATATGTATAGCCTTATGTATATGTATTTATAGTTCCATGTGTATTTTTAAAATTTTGGACTGGCAGTGTCTTCAGGGAAATGTTGATAAATAGCAATGAATATGTGGGTTTCATACTTAAAAATGAAGGTATGGTTTTATAAAAGCATTCATTTCCATTCTGAAAGTGCTAAATAATTTTCATAGCGTGTGATGCTGTAAAGTAGCCCTATCTAGACTTGTCATAGTAAGGCATGACATGAAGGAGATGACATTTGAATTTGACACTTCTCTACTTCAAGCATGCAAGGAAATTTGACATGATTTATTAATGCAAGAAATTCCTTATACACTTCTGGTGAAATGAAAGTGGCTTACAACAGTTCTTTCCAATTTCTTTTACAATTCTCTCTCCCTTCAAAGAGAATTAATATACAGACATAATTTTGAAGACAACAAAGAGAAGACATCCCCAGCTGATCTGTTATTCAGGATTTGTGTGATTAATGTAATGGGCTGGAAAATTTTAGGGAAACTGCTTAAAAATAGTTCAGCATCTAATACCACTAGCAGAGGTAAAGATAAGATAATGCATAGAGAAGATAAAATGATGCTGTATATCTTTGTTATAAGATACTTTAGAAGAAATCTCAAAAATAACATTAACATGAAAAAGTTGAGAAGTTTTCTTAAGGCTCAAGAAGAGGGGAAGTGTTTTCAAAAAAGGCGTTTTGAAGACCATTCAAAACTGAAATTTTTCTCAATCTGGTTTTAAATTGGGGATAGAATCCCACTTATTTCCAGGGGACTGCTGATTGTTTTGATTCATGTAAATAAACACATAACCAGATTCCATCCTCTTTTTTTATTTTATATTTTCACATTTCCTATAATTTTGACAACAGTTAAAGCACAAAAGAAAATTAGAGTGTGAAATTCTGTGGAGAAAAAATTAATTCAGGTAGGATTTCCCGTACCTTCTTTGCTAGTACTATTTTTGTCTTGGCTTAGGACACAAAAGAATTAACTGATCCCAGAGACAATGTTTAGAAATTGTTCTTGGCAGAACTGCTGGTTTACCACTGCAAATTGGTCTACAAACCTCAGAAATTTAATGTGGCTTTGATCAATATGAGGTTAAAATCTCACTAACCTTGAAATATGTGTATAATCATTGTATACTTTTGTGTAGTGTAGTTTAATGCTGTCATTCATAATAATTATAATAATGATGCCTTTCCTGCATAAGGCTTCCAAGATATTGTCTACTGTTGTGAATTGTGAATCCTTTAAAAACTTCTCTGTGTAGTCTTAGGGAGAGAGAAAAATATATTAAAATACCTCTTTTCAACCCAGTAGGAATATTACATTGTATGACTGTTGAATGTAAGAGCAGTTGATAAATTGTGGTGTAGTTAAAATCTCATAGAGCAAATAGAAATGGACAACAGAATGGAAGGTATTTCCAAGTACATATGGTGGTAGGGTTAATTTATCAACATAATTTACAATATTTGATCTAATGCAAGGAGACATAAGCTGAGTACTGTATAATTCTATATATGGAGGCTTACTTGCTTTGTATCTATACTGGATACTGTTTTCACTATGAAAATGTTTTCCCTTTATGTTTTGAACAATTGTGTTCAAGACCTTCAGTTTACTTCTTATACTCTCCAGACATCTCCCATCTGTTGGAAATTTTAAATCTCCTGCTTTTCTTTCAACTCTTTCTTCAAAGATGATTGTTCTAAGTAATTTCAGTGATAAAGATAAGAAATACCGAGAAGTAACACTGAGTGCCGTTCACTGAATTCATGTGAGAGGAAACCTTTACTGATAATTCTGTTTTTAATGGTAGTCACTGTGAGGAAGAAGCAACAGGGTTATTTTTAAGTGCTTTAAATAGAAGTAAAGATGCTTGACAAGACACAATGCAGACGCAAATAGTGACAGAGCCAAACTAAATAAACCAGAAAGTTCAGTGCATCTTGAAATCTTAGCATCTCACTCCAAATCTGGTGCAGTAGAGTTCACTTAGGACTTCCCTGTTGACCAGAAACCTTAGGAATTTTGAACTTGTAGAGTGCAATTAACCAAAAAAAAGCAAAACCAAAAACAAAAAACCACCAAAAACAAACAAAAAAAAAACCCCAGAAAACAAAC
>VXBT01001184.1:112698-144282 GCA_013400235.1 Oriolus oriolus | reverse complement strand
CCCCCCCCCCCCCCCCCCCCCACAAAATACAAATAAAAAACCCAAAACAACAACCACAACAACAAAAAACCCAAACAAAACAAAAAGTGTGAGCCAAAACTATACAACTAAATTATAAAGCTAACACATGACAGAGACATGTCTGGAAAAAGCTATTGTTAATAAAGAATGGCAGCCAAAATGAGGTATTTGCTTTAGGACAAAATTAATTTCTGTTTCTTTCTAAGGAAATTGAATGCTGGTTTTTGGGTTTTGTTTGGGCTTGGGGTTGTTTTTTTTTTTTTTTTTAACACCCAAGTTTCTAAAGGAGACTCTTGGTGAATGCTATAATTCCTGATAATGGACTGAGTCTACTTTGTCTGCCTTATCAGATTTTTCATGTTTTTTCCATGTTTTGGAAACTTACCAGCCTTAAAGAATGCATTGTGTGCAGAATAAATACCATTAAAATTTTCACCCATTAAATCTGATATAAAGAACTCACTGAAGTCCTTTGCTATGCCCAGTAATTCCCAAATTCCATCTTTACACCGCTATTAGGAAGCAGTTGCCTTAACATCATATTTGGCTTTGTGCTTTTGATTTAGTCAAAAATATGTATTGTCATTTTCAGTGTATTCTGCAGGGAGGTCATAAAAAACACCTTGTCAGACCCCTTATTTCCTGTTTATATCTGATCTGCCATTTTTATTTACTTTTCTGTTCTTGCCCATTTGAGTAAACTTGATTTCTTAAATACTAACCTTTTCTTTATGACAGTGTATTTAAGTTCCCTACAGATTCATGCAGGGGTGTTTCCTTTGAGTTTTCTTAAAGGTTGTGTTGTTTTTTGGTGGAAGGTGGTGATGGTGTATTTTAATTTTTTGGGGGTTGGATTTTTGGGTGTGGGTGGTGTATGGTTGATTTTTCTAATTGTGACATTACTTTTACTTGATTAGCTAATGCAATATTTCTAAATATTCTTCTGAATCCTTTTGAGGAACTTGCTTTTAGTAATACCACTTCAAGGAGTGTTTTTTTCTCTTTTCTGGGGTTTTTTGTTTGTTAAGTGTTTTTCCTTTTTTTCTTGTTTTTGAGGTTGTATTCTTGGTGGGGGCTGTTAACTGCTTTTGGTAACTTTCAGGTAGTTAGCTCTCTTTAAATTGAAATCTTTTGGTTTGGATTTGTTTGGCCTGATCTCTCACACAATAAGGCTAAATGCTATTGCATTGTGGTCTACGGAGCTCCTGGAGCTATATAGAACAGCTCTACTAATAATTGTGAACTGACCGTGTGCATCACTAAAGATTCAAAGATTGATTGTTCCAAAATTCATTTATCATATCCAAAAATGGGGTCTGTACATCTCTCTTTGATAAGACTTTGATCCAGTCTTTATGTGGTTTCTCTAATCTCACACGAAATTGTTACTGTCCCTTTGATCAGGCGGTCAGCAGTGCTATCCTGGTATTACATTTTTTATTATGAGACTCTATGAAATTTCTTACCCACAGAGATTCCATTACACTTCCCTTTTCCTGTAATACTTCAGTGCTGTTGCATTTTGTGTCATCTCTTACATTGTAGCCTTATGCTGTATGTCCTGCACTGCCATTCTTACAAAGCTCTGTCCTACTGATTATTCTCCTTCCATCGGGTTTCGGATATGTGTATTATTTCGGGATGGTTCATCGGTGATTGGTCTTCATCCCTCTGCCTTGATTTTATGTTCCTAGCATTGGTGTAGAAACACTGAGAAGTTTTGCTTAAGGATACGCTAATAAATTAAAGGTTTTCTAATGACTCTTTCTTATTTATCCTGAGTGTACCTTTTATAGACACACACACACTCTCCAGCCTTTTCTGAGGCATATTAAGTGTTAACTGCATATGCCTGAGTGGCATGTCAGTCTGGAACAGGAGCTTTTCCCTGCCTGTTGGCTTTCCTCTGCTTTCTGTTCTAAAATATTTTTGTGTGCCAGCAGCCAGTCTCTGTTCCTGTTCAGATTCAGTCGTCTGTCCTTCCCTGCACATACTGCGTCTGTTCAAGAAGTTTCCCCAGTTGCTAATATACCTAAATTCCTTTCCACCTACACTGTCTTCTTGCCCTTGGAGGCTTGGGATCTCTTGGAAAATGGAAAGTGTGTTTTTATGCATGGGTACAGAATACAGTGAAAACAAGAGAAAGACAAGAGAAATATTTTCAGCCTTCAGAGCTACTCATGAATCTCAGACTCATCAGATGAAGTGGTGAGGGGATGGCTGGAAAGTTGTCATGGTGTTTTAGGTACTAATCAGAGTTTGTATCAGTCCTTAGAAACAAGGTCTAAGGTATTACAGGCTCCAGAACCGGTATCAAATGTATTTCAGGCAGACTAATGAATAGGTCCATCATGTGAAAGGTATTATGCATTATAGACAAAGTGGTACCAAAGAACAGCAATTAATGGCTGGGAGGAATGAGGAAAAGCGGTGTGATTGCTGTGTGGCATAAGGAATAGTTACTGGTGCATGACAGAGCGGTGCAGCTCAGAGACAGCCCTCAAACTGAATAAAGCATGTACAAGTAGTGCAATAGAAAATTACTTTCTCGTACTTGAATAGAGCATCCGAGGCAGAGAAAGGATTTTCATTCTCTTTTGCCATATCTTCACCTGCAGACCATATTCATTTTAATGTGCGATCATTTGATGAAATGGACATAAACACATTTTGGTATTTGTTTTCTAATCTTGAAAAGTTATCTGTTCTTCTATCTTTACTTACAATAAAGTCATACTCAGAATCGTAAAATTGATGTAATTTTAAGGAATATAAATGGTGTTTATTGGGGCCCCCAGGTATATTCCATAGCATTTCTTGATTGATGGTGTAAGTATCCCATCTAGTTCATAAGTGTCTGCTGTAAACCTTGAAAGTATTTAATCCTCCCATGTTTATAGTTAAAGTAATAATGCCACTCTGTATCAAAAATCAGAGGAACTTCCAGGAATTATTTTACCGTTATTTTAGCAAAATAACATATATAAGACCAAAAAGGGTGCCTCAAAGATAGTTCAAAATGTTGAAAACTAAGCTGTAGATTACTTCTTGAGCAAGCTCACTGTAATTAATACTAAATGATTTTTTCTTTTCTTGTCGACAGGAAGATTCGGCCGACTGTGGTGGGGCCTCTGGTCTGAGTCCATCACTGTGGTCTATGGTAGTAATTCAGCTGGTCCTGCTTTGGCTGTTATCTGGCAGCAGACACTGCCAGTTATGACCTTGCTAAACCAAAACCTGCATAACTTAATCAAGACCTGGCCAAAACGATAGCCTCAGTTCCATTTTCGAAAGGGTCAGCTATTGAGACAGCAGCAGAACAGCAGCGCTCGTGTCTGGTTATCACGCGTTGTGAGACTCATCAAGGCACCACGATGCCTGCATGTTGGAGTGTCAGATCCTTAACCGTGTGTGAATGCTGCATCATCTACGCCATCCAAACAGATTTCTGTACGTGCTCCATTGCGGAAATCTAAAACCTTTTGTTTGTTTGTTTGTTTGTTGTTGTAATCTTGATGACTTCATGTAAAAGGGCTCCCCTAACAATAGCTTATGTATATGATTTTCATTTCTTTTAAGCTTTGGGTATCTTGAAGATTTATATTCTTTTACATGAACAGTTGTTTAAAAACCAAAAAAAAAAGAAAAAGGAAAACGTTCTCCCCAATATACATTACTAGCACCACGATGGCTGCTTTTAGCATCAGTTTTGTCCAAACTAGTTGAGTAAAGTGAAAATATTGGCCAATCTTCACCAGATGTTCAGCACGATTGGAATGCTTATGATGAGTGGTTAATTCTTCCAAAATTAATCATGCAGCCAGCTAAGTTTTGGTAGGTTGATATTGTATGTAGAAAGGTAGGAAGGGAGAAAACTACTGTATTTCAAAATACAAAGGTACTGGAAAGTGTAACTAAAAAGTGATTTTCATCTTAAACTTGGTGTCATCTTCTGTCAGAAAAAATGTTAATTTCAATGTAATATTCACCTCCTTTTCACAATGCAGTTACATATAAAGCAAGTAGAAATTCTTCAAAGGCTGAAACAAAAATGCTTGTGAATAAAAAATGTCTTTGTGATATTTGAACGTTGGTTTCCAGGGGTATTTTGCATGATGATGATGCTATGTTATTGTTTTTCAGTTTGTTTTCTTTGATGGTAGAGTATAGTTCATTGAAAAGATAACTGAGTGATTCTTGTATTGTGTGAGAAATTAAACATTGCAATGTGTTGCAATCAAATCATATTAAATTATATTATGAAACAGAGCTCTGAATATACTGTGCAATGAAAAAGCTGAGAAAATAGGGTAAATATAGCTATCTTAACAAAAGGTTGAGGTGGATTTTTTACGGAATAGCGATCTCACATGAAAATCTGTGTACAGATATTTTACGAATATAAAAATCAGATTTAACACATTTATTTTTGGAAGTATATGTTCTCTAAGGTTCATATCAGGTTCCCCCTTTGTTTCCTGCATATAAACCCACCTATAATATTAAAACTTATGCTGTTGCTATTTATTATTGAAAATAGCATATTTAACAGCAAAATGACCTGGTTGCTGCGATTAGAAAAAATATAAACAAATGGGGAGCCTTGAATCTATATGTATGCACATTGATACTTGATTGTGAATAATAACTCTAGAAGTTGTTTTTATACAACCTCATTGGTGATACAGATTGGTGCAGTAAATTACAATATTACAGTGTAGCATAGTGTTGATGCAAAATATGATTTGCGCTTTTTTTCCTAGTTTTCAGAACTAAACAGCTAAGACAGCTAAACCAATGAATGTGCAACTCTGCTGGTATTGTACAGTTCTGCTAACAACTGCAATATGCAAATATTAATATGGCACAATACACTAGCTCTTTAAAAAATAAAAAATGCAGATCATCAGTATGTATATGCTGGCAATTGATTGATATAATTTTGATCATGCCGAAAGCTTAAATGATGATTGGGCATGCTTTAATATCCTATGAAAACTAAAGAAGCAACTCAAAGCCATGGCATGGCTTGAACGATCAGACGTCTACTGTAGTTGTATTCATGGCTGGTTCATTGTTTCTCATGTACCTTGGCTCCAGCTATGTATTTTCTCATGTTTGGGAATATAGTGAGTGAAAAAAAATAAATCCTGACCTTTCATTCAGTGATGAAATCTGGCTTTTTAAAGGATATATATCTAGCAGTGTCGTGGGGTTAAAAGTAAAATTAACTGCGTTGGATGACTTCAGGTCCTCCTCAGGGAAGGTGAGCTAATGTTGATAATATAGGTGAAGATAAACTTGGAGCTCTTCCTTCCAGTCATAGTGTTACAGTGCTGTTCACCCTAGCACCAGTTACCACCTGATACAAAATTGGTTTGAGAGTTTCTAATGCCAAGACTGCATCCAGTATTTTTCCTTAATGTGGTCAATTGACATTTTATGGGAAGAGCAAGTTTTCTAGGATTAGGCCAATACTTACTGCACTCACTGCTTTTACTCTGAGGTTACTTTAAATACACATTAGTTTGTGTTTTGCTTTTTTAATTTCTTGAAATATTGTTAGTATATTAAGTTCTCTATAGTTTCCACTTAGATTCCCAAAAGAAACCCTTCATGGACAAGTTACACTGTTTAACATTTTAAAACACTTTCATTAGGGCTGGTAGGCCACATTTGGAGTTACTTAGTAAGCATTTGATTAGTGTCTGTAGGGAGAAAGAAGGATGGCACAAAGTCATGCTGCCACAGAAAACATCTGTGGCTTTTGCTCTCGCCCCGCTTCCCTTAGAGTGCTCAAATGCAAAAGGAGGGAGAAGCCCATGCCATGCAGACACATTACCCCTCTATATGACCTGAAAAAAAATCTTTCTATATAAACATTTAGCCTTCCAGCTAACATTATAACATTCTATATAAACATTTAGCCTACATTATACCCATCTGATTGATACTTTAGAAAGTAGTAAGTATTTTAAATACTTTGAAATTATATATTGGAATGTATCCAAGTGATCAAGACTTTTTAAAAAATACCCTGATATCTGCAAAATGCAAAACATAGATCAAAAATGCAGTCTGAACTTTAGCTATCTCAAAATGTGAATACCAGTCCAACAGAAGTAACTCAAATGAATAAAAACAAATTCTCATGCAGATTATCCTTACTCTCACAGTGCATCATAGCCACCTTCTCTTGTCTTTGAAAGAAGAACCTTGATCCTAAGCTTTAAATTAAGATATTTTTAAATACGATATATTGTAAAAATTTGTGGTTTTTAAAGTCAGATAAAAGGTTTTGTCAATGGTTGCTCAAGTCCCTTAAATAGCACTAAGGGAACTGATGGGACTGGTTCAGTTTACACAGAAGTCATGCAGTGTATTGTACATCTGACAAATAACCACCATTAAAGTTGTTACAGCATGGTACCATGCAAAACATGATCTGAGGACTTAACATGAAAGGTTTCTTTCTATTTTTTTCATTTAAACAACCAGCATTACTGCCAAAACACTGACCGTGGTCCATATTTGTAACAGGTTTTTAACATGACATAGCAGGTCTGATTGACAAGATTTTTAGGTCCTGTACCTTTAAGAATTTAGTATGATCTTTTTCATGTTTCTAATGCTTGAGGCTTTACTGCTTAACTTGACAAAAACAACAGTGTTGCTGCCATTTGTAATTTTCCTACAATATTCCTTTTATTAACTTAAAACCTGGCCTTACTGATTTCAAATAGGCAGTATCCCTTTTAAGTGACCTTTGCAACCCAAGTGTTACTTGCTGTGGTTGAGAGCTTTTTGGTGTCACTGAAGAGACATTAAGACCTTTTTTTCCCATTAACACATAAAAAACATGCTTAATATGACTTAATTCCAAAACAAAACCTCAGTACCACTGATCCAAAAATTTAGATGCTAGCACACTTGCTATTAAGAAATATATGAATGCCTACAAGGTACTGCAATGCACTCGGGTGTTTTTGGAATGTCGACCTAAGGTGAAATTTTAATAACTTCTTTCTTAGGATAAATTTTACCCTAACTTCATCAGACATCCAAGCCTTTAACAAAGGCCAGATTTATTATTTTGTTCATACCACAATGTTAATATTGTTAATACTCATTGTACACTATTGTAAAAAGATTAAAACAAAGTGTCTGAAAACAATTCAAGAGTTTTGAAAAGTTAGCCTCACCCTCTTCCCAGCTACTTGCATCTGTCCTGTTTATGGTTTAAAAGAAAAACATCATCTTGAAGAAATATTTCACTGAGGCTAAAGGGATACTGTCTTGTTCAGATGCCATGAAATTGCGATTGTAATCTGACGAAGCTGTCTTCTCGTGTTGTATGGAATGTCTGGATCATGCTTTCTGGGATATTTTTATTGAAATGCTCAGTGTGCGTTTCTGCAAAAAAAGACTTGGTTGCTCTTACGATGCAAGCAGGTCTTTCTCCCTTTTCTTGTGTTCTCTTGACACTTTTGTGGAACTTGACAAGCCTGGAAAAAAATAATTTTTTGTAAAAATTTGTACAATAATGTTATAAAAAGTTTATAATCCTAGAACTGTTGTGTTAATTATTGTGCAAAAACAGTATATTCAGAATAAAAGTTTATCATTTAAAATCAACAACTATTTTATTGTTCACTCTGTATAATAAAAACATGTAAATAAGAACCTACATTATTTGCTACATAATACTTTTGAGTTTCATATAATTATACCCAAGTGTCTGAAGAGAGTGAAGGCAGTGACTTAATGCAGGTATTCATAGGGTTCAGAGAAGGATGCACAGCAAACCTTAATTTCTGGTTTTTGTGACTGTGAAAATTAAAAAAAAAAAAGTGGAAAAAAATCTAAACAGTGAGAACTGAGAGTCTGTAAAGCTCTCAGTAAAATAAGAGTCTGAGGCAGCTGAAGTATCCCTGTTGTCCTGAAACAATTGCTTTTGGAAGCATTGCCATTTGCTAACTTGTAAACACTGCTCAAGTCCAAGAGTTCATTCACATGGAGAAGCATTGTAAAAGAAGATGGTTTAGATGGGTCCTGCCCAAGTTGTTGCCCCCACCTCTGACCAAGACTGAGTCATGATTCAGTCAGCTTCTGTACTGCTGCTGTTCTTACCTAAGCACTATATTTAAAGTGGATGTATGTACCTTAATAAACAGGCTCAGGAGGTGCTTTGCTGGGTTTCTGACTTCCTGTGGTGGCACTGGTAATCTCTGTCAGAAGTGCAGGGCGGAGGGCTGCAAGTGGCAACTGCTTTAGAAGCCCGATTTTAACCTTGACTGCGAATGTGTCACAGCCCAGAGAAAATGGCAGTTGTAAAATTCTGATGGATTTACTGAATCCCTAAAGAGTAGATAAGAGAATAAGAAATCAAATGCAGATTCTAGTACTGCAAAGTAATAGATCACCCATGTGGAAATGCTACAAGGCAGTGCATGACACTGTGCATCAACATCCAGAGATTACCAGCCTCAACTAGATTAAACATTGCTTCCTAACTACATGATTATCCCCACATGCTGAACTCACTCAATCATGTTTTCTGTAGGCTGACTGCCATTGGGATGTAGAAATAAATAAACCCCCAAAATCCTTTTCTTCTATGTGTTTAGTTTAATTGCTGTATTACAATACACTCATTATTAAGTAAAGGAGAAGACACTCTTGGAAAACACATGGTTTTTCCCCCACACTTGTGGAACTTATAAGCATCTTTGACTTCATCAGTTTGATATGGGAATCACTGCACTGCAATGAGATATTCTATATTCACCCCTTTTGCAAATCAAACCAGAATGCACTTGGCCTGTCATATTGTATTATTTTGAGAGATGACTTCACAGTGTCCAATGCAGCTCCGTTACTGCTAACCGTCTACAGGAATCAAGACATTATATAACATGGATGTTACAAAATGCCTTCATTGTCACATCTGTTAGTTCAGTGCTCCTTGTAATGCTTGACTGAAAAATATGCCCACCCTAAATGGTACAACATTTTCTCTGTCTGCTGCAAAAGACATTGAAAACAATGTCTCTCTTCCAATAATCTCTTAGGAGCTTTTGTTCACAAAGTGTATATGGGGGAGGAGGAATGAAAAATGAGACTTTTTCAGGAGAATTATTTAATCTAAATTCTAACTGTATTTCTCCTAATTGATTTAAATATATAATAATTTCTCTCTTTTTCTGATTGAGAATATCACATTTTCAGGAGCTGGGCTTTCCTTTTGAAACCTTGTTCAGAAACCCAGACACCTTTAAGTAAAGTGGTCCCTTTTAATAGAACACCCACCCTTCTCTTTCTTTTGGGGTTTTGAATCTCATTTTTTCCTCTGGATGTTAAAAATATTTCCTAGATCTTGACTAGATCTCCAGGTGCACATCCCATATTGTGTAGAACAGGTATTTGAACTTGGTAATAAGTGTTTCCTGTGGGGAAATGAAAAACATGTTTGTCTCACCTAGCTGTAGTTGTCAATTGCTCATGAGTTACACCACAGTCAACAGAGTTTAGGAGCGAGGTGTATATGCTGCAAGGCCCAGACATGCTTTAACCATCTGCCTGAATGACTGGAAGGTGAATTCTTTAAAAAGACTTTTCTACTGGTCTTTTAATTGTATGTCTTTTTGAAGAGAGGAGTTAACATATTAAGTAAAATCTGCATCTTCTACTTCATCCATTACTTTTTTGTTTGGGTTTTTTTAGCACTGCTAGTTTCGGACAGCTGTTTTGAGAAGGAAATATGAAATATAGGACCTCAGTGGTATTCACTCTTCCTTTTCAAGGGTATCTTTCAATTATTTTTTTCAGCCACTGAATTAGTTATTTCACAAACAAAATAAAACATGTGGAGCTGGAAATGAAATCTTGCTCAGAATTTCCATTTTAACTTTTGTGGCTTTAACTCAGACTCTTCTTGTGACCCAGACTCTTGTGATCTCAGCCTCCGTTCTGTGGCTTGATTATTAAAAAATAAATTTTTGGAGCATTGTAATACAGACATTATGGAAAGGTTAATTAACATGCTTGGACCACTGACTAACAGCACAATGTTTTGGTATGTGTGGTTAGCATGTATTATTCCTGTAAGCTATTTTGAGAGTGCTCATTATGGTGTGAGTTAGTCAGTTTGCCCTGTAAGATCTGGGATCTCCAGGAATTAATTAATCTACAGGAATTAATTTGCTCTAAGAGAAAATTGTGGATGCTCTGCCTAAAAAGATACCAAATACCTAATTTCTAATTTCAAGTGGGTTAGAAATTAGGAGCATTCTTCTCTCCTGCTTGGCTGTAGTCTGCACAAAAAAGAAAAGACCCCATATAATGGTAGGTTTTGCTTTTGACATGTTTTGGAAATACCAGTGTGGGAAATAACAGGCAGGGAATCTTTTAGAACCTGGGGCTAAATCATGTGCAGTGGAATTCAGTAGGTGAGCACTGTGTTCCTGGGCTGAACAGGCGAGATCCATGCCATATAGACACGGAGTAGGGAGAACTATCCCAGTGACCAGCCACTGGGGGTCTTATTGCAGTTGCATTTGCATGCACACCTTTCTATGGAAATTGAGTCATGAGGATGAGGATCCAGAGAAAAAGCAAGCAGTGGAGACATGTACATTCAAAACTTGACTCTTCTGCTTTGCTAGATCAACCTAGTTCCTAGGATCAATGTCTGGGCTCAGTAAATTCCCCCGAAGGCAAGGCAGCTGTGAAATCCAGGCTCATAGCTACCAGGGAATGATACAGGCCTGCATCTGCTTTAAAGGCCATTGGTATGCAGACTTAGTGGAAGTCTCTTAGCTCTGAGAGGAGCCTGTTTGGTGGCTGTGGTTTGAGCACAGTCTGAGCCAACACTGAATGCCTTCCAAAGAAGAGGGGAGATAGTTGTTGCAGTGTGCAAATGTATGTTTAAGGAGCTGTAGGGCCCAAGGTTGATGGGCTGGCTCGAGAGGCTCTCCCCAGGTTAGGGTATATTCCCACTAGCCTTTGTGTGGGTATATAGATCCTCTGTTTTCCATTGATTTACCGGCTTTCCACCCTCTTTTATGTATGTTTCTTTGAATATGTATGATTTACCCCTAATATGGTTAAGTTCCAGAACCCTCTATGTTATTCTGTAGCCCATTGGTCCCCTGTTCCCTTGTTCCCCCCCATATCTCCCTCATTGGTTTGTACCCTGCCACTCTATGTTTTCTCCACCCCCTGGCCCTCATCCTATTGACCTTAGTTGTTTCTCTGCCCCTTGTACCTGGGCCCTCCATTTTGTTTGTCTTTGGCCCCTAGAACCATCAAGAATAAAAGCCTTGGAATCCCATGCCGGAGACTCCTCTCATTCCTTTCCTCCTCGGCGCGTCCTCGCCATCGGTGGGCATGGAGAACCCTCACTGGGACTTCGCCCACCCTTCTGCGCCGCAATCAGCCTCCACCCGCTCCTCCGGGGCAGGCGGGGATCGCCCGGTGCCTGGGTCAGCCTTGCTCGCCGGAGCAAGTGAGGCACCGCGGTAGATAGTGGTGGTAGCGAATGTTACTCATCTTTTGCATCATGTACTTGTATAGTATAGTACTTGTCTCAAAAGTGTAAAGTCTGGTTTTAGTCTTTCTTTAGACTGAAAATATGTATTGGAAAAGGAATCTGAGCATTTACATTTAGAGGCAGCAGTGAAATCTAGCTCACAGGTTGGATGGCTACCTTGAATGGTCTTGCCATCAGGCTCTTGAAAGCATGTCTGCACTAAGAAGAGTAAGCAGCTTTAAGCATTTGTTTTCCTTTTGTTAAAGCAATTTTATTTATTTTTTAGAAATTGTTATTGTTCCATTATGGAATAAGAAGAAATGAAGAAATAGGTAGAACCTTAAGATCTAGAGAGTTCTGGGAATGTTAAGTATAACTCTCACTATGTGCAAGATATCACAGTTCTGTGTATTTGAGGCCCCAAAGCCTGACTAAGTCACATTTTAGTTCATAAATTCTATGATTTTGGGATTCTGAAATTAGGCAATGTTTCTAGGACATTTCTGACAAGGATATTTATGTCATTAATCACTTGAATTCCTGTTTTCTGATTTTTTTATATTTATGTCCAGTTCTAATCTAGCAATTCATACAGTGCCAAGCTTTAAAATAAATCCTTAATTTTCAGTGAATGGAAAGTCTCACCATCCACAAGGAAAGCAATTGTGCTGAAATCTAAGCTTTTAGGATTAGGAATAGGAAGTATTATTGACCTCAGATTCAGTTTTAGTAGACTATTTTATGGGTTGGAAAATGTGTTGCTCATCGATCATCCAAAAATTCTGTAACCTCTTGTGATGGTATCCAATTTTGCATAACCCTGTAGCTGAGGCAGTAGCATGGAAGAACAGTGGTGACAGATTGCTCGTATTTCAGCTGGGCATTGCTTTAACTCTCAGATCCTGGTACAGTTCATAAAGTTTCCTTTTCTCAAACCTGACTTGCTGTGCAATCAAAATTGTGAGGGTAACATGGCCAAGAAGAAAGTAAATTGTAACGAGGACATCTTGCAGAGAAGGCACGTCTGGCACCAGAGTAGTGCCTCCTGCTCTCCCCAAAGTATACCCACCAGGCTGAGGTGGTTGCTGAGAAATGCCAGCACTGCCTGATAATTCTCTGGGGGTGCTGGGAGGAGCTGTGTGCCCAAGTGGAGCAAACAGGTGTATCTCTTTCCCTGTCTCCATTTATTAGCAGCAAGAAATTCAACAAACTACATAATATTTGAGCTGTCAGCTGCCTAAAATTTCACTGAGAAAAGATGTAAGTCAGAGACAATAGCTTACAAATGCTTCCACACCTCTTGGGGGATATAGGTGTTAAACTAAGATTTTGAAGTATTAAGACTTTAGGGGAAAGAATGCACACAGACATAAATATTTTTATGCCTTTTAGATGCTACCCATGGGCTTCTAGCAACCTGCCAGTGTGCTTTGCTTTCCAAGGTCAAAGAGCCCACTGTGCTTTATTCTGGCAGATGACATGAGTAAAATGGTGCTTTAAAGCAGCTTGCATGTAAGGCCTCCTTTGCAAAGCGTGAAGGAGAACCTAGAGTGATATTTGATCTTTTAGAATCTCTAGTTGAGTGAAATGCCTTAAATAGAAAATGGGCCTGTTCTGAATGAAAACCTATCCTGGGCACTGCGCAGATAGGCACCTTTATTGCTTCCAGAAGAAGCTGTCTCATGTAAATGGATATTCTGTTACTAGAGAGCTCTTTTTTTAATAGCTTTAATAGCCATTTAAAATAACAGAATAGTGTGGAATGCTCTATTTTATAGCTTAGGTGTATTCACCCTGCTGTAACTAACCCTGGAGTGCCTTCACCATACCTGAGGCTTTTGCCTGCAATTCAGTTGATTTACGCAATCCAATGGATCCCAGAATCAAGTTCCAAAACAGTGCAACAGTGCAGATGAGGATGACGGCAGTTAACAGTGGTGGTTTTGTTTGTTTGTTTGGGGTTTTTTTCCCTGCTAAACATACCCACTCGCCCAGAACATCCAGCTTATAAACCTTTAAAAGGTAGCAAAAAATATGTATGATTGAATATATTGCCATTAGGAAACACAATATTTGTCCTTGTTTCATATTAGTATCTTTCTGCACTATGTTTTGGTGGTTTTTTCCCAAAGTTTATGATGTGTGTGTAATGAACCTGTATCAAAACAAAGCCTGGCTCTCCCATTTTGAAGTGCAACATGAAATGAGTGCTATATTGGGTATAAGCTTTCTCTAATAGTTACAGAAACTTTTATTAAAATTCCTTTTGTAGGGAATTTAATAGCTATAGCTTTATGGGTTATCAGACACGGCTTTAACTCTTGGTAAAGTTAAAGTTAGATTTGCCTAACCAAATAGCTACTTTAAAATCTGATGAAATCAGAAAAACAAAGTGGTTCAATCAGTAGTATATTGTTCTCTCTCTATATTTCAGACTCTACAGCCACCTGAAAGGAAGTTGTGGCAAGGTGAGGGTCAGTATTTTCTATCTAGTAGCAAGTGCCAAAAGGAAGGGAAATGGCCTCAAGTTGCACCAGAAGAGGTTTAGATTGTTATTGGGAAAAATTTTGACACCAAAAGGGTTGTCAACCATTGGAACAGGCTGCCCAGGGAAGTGATTGAGTCATCATCCCTGGAAGTATTTGAAAGACATGTGGGAGTGGCCATGGCTTAGTGGTGAACATGGAGATGCTGGATTAACAGTTGGACTTCATGAACCTAGAGGTCTTTCCCAACCTTAAAAATTCTATTATTCTGTACAAGGGAGGCTGTATTTAAATTGTAGGTAGAGATTCAATTTCTGCTTACAATGTTGCTTGTGGTAGATGAACTGTCTACTTGAAACTAAAAGGTCTGTTTGTCCAAAGTTAAATACTTAAAGCTGTCCTGTACTGGTTGTTTTGTTTGTTTGTTTGTTTGTTTGTTTGTTTGGGGTTTTTTGTTGGTTGGTTGGTTTTGGTTTGGGTTTGGGTTTTGGTTTTTTTTTCTGACACTGTTGTGCATCATAATGCACTAAAGGAAGAGTTTGTATTTTCAAGACTGCCCAATATTTCCCTCTCAAGAGCAGAAACTGAAAGAGCAGATTGAAGGATTAACAACTTCTAAGAAGCAGACATAATTAAGAATAGTAACCATTCTTTGGGGGGAATCTTAGCCAGACTAGAAAAGATAGCTGCTCTTTCTCTGGGCTAATGGTAGCAAGAGTCACTTAAGGATACAAAGTCATGAGATGCCAAACTCGGTGTGGGTGATGCACAGTGTGCAGTGCACAAGCCGACACTCTCTGAGGTTCATGCTGATGTCCAGTGAGGCTGGCATCCACGTGCTTCATTGCATCATTTAGGACAGTGATGATTGTTCTCTGTCACCTGCATGCCTGACTCATTTCTCCTCCTCCCTGGCCCATGCAGGCTGCTCACAGACTTCATCCCCTGTGCTCAGCAGTGCAGCTCCAGCAGTGCTGCTTGCAGCACCTACAGGCACCTTTCAAACATTTCTGCATGCAGAGTTACCCTCAGCCTCTGCCTCTGAAGGCATTGCTCACCATTGGTCAGAAGAAAACCTGACAGATGAAATTCATCATTAAAGCCACAGCTGATAAAATTTGAAAAGTATATCTAGAGTGTCTGGATATAGTTTTGCATGGACCAGTGCAATCTTTGGCTGTGCCAGGCGACTGCCTTTTGGAAGCACTGGGTGGCCTGAAATTATTCTGGTTAGCTTTTGCTTATGCAAAAATGATCAGCTTCATGACAGCATCTGTTACTAACCCAAAGGTTGTAGATGTCCAACTTGCATTTATATGAAATAGAACCAGATGCAGACTATAAAATGATCTGAATATTTTTTAAATGACTTCACTAATATTTTGTCTCATATCTTCTTACAATTCATGATTAATATTTTTAAAGGTGATTTATCTTTCATCTTGGGTTCCACTATTGTTGACTTAACCTTAAGAAAGCGTGATAGAGCTTGAGAAGGAAGATCACTTGCTGAATATATTTTTAAAATATATTTCAATTAGTACAATTCAATCTGTACAGTTATAAATTATGGATATTTGCAGAAAATTATGTATTATTTTTTTCTTATTTTTCTCTGAAAAGCAGGGTAAAGCTGAAGAATATACTGCTGTGGATAATAAAACTATGCCAAATAGATTAACAGCTTTTGACTCAACAACTGTGGTTGGTAGAGGTAGAATATAGATAGCAGGCTGTCTCTTTCCCCTTTTTATATTACTAATAGTATGTTATAACAATTAAAGGACAAAGTTCTCATCTTATTTCTGGTGGCAGAAATTGAAGAAACATTTGTCCTGAAAGAAAAATGGTATTTATGGAAAAGCTTTCTGAGGTTTCTGGTAAGGCAGCCTGGTTGCTCCAGCAAACAATATTTGCAGGCAATTATCTGAAAACCATTGAACTGAAGCTTCTGAATTAAATTTAGCACTTGTTTCATTATATTGCTGGGGGCAACACTGCACAGGAATGAAGCCAAGTATGTGTTTACATATTTTCACTGAATAAAAGTATCTAACAAATAATACATTGCTGTCTACAGTGGGAATTCTGTTATGGTCCTTTTTGAAGTTACTTAATGCTTGAGATATGTCTTCCAATTTTGTCTTTACAGGATTTTTTTTAGTATTACATATATTTATTCTTTAAAAAAATTTAAAAGTTAATAATTTCTGATTTTAAGAATGATACCTTAAGCTCTCAATTGCAAGTTTCCTGATGCCAAAAAAAAAACAAGTAATAAAAAGGACAAAGTGTATTCTCTACAAGAATTTTTGAAGTTATTTCAACAATAAGGAAATGAAATAACTACTAAAATTGTGATGAAATATTGTGAGCTTTGTTCTTTGTAAAAATTCCATGTTCCTACTGTAAAGATTGTAAAGGAAATACTCCAGTCATATTCCTTTCACTTTCTGAAGCAAATTGTTTTTCTCTAAAGCATCTGAGGAAATAAATGTATTTTAGTTTGCATGAAATACAGAGGTCTGATGTAATCCACTAATGCAAGATGGATTAAATAATAAGTGAAATTAGAGTGCAGTGTAAGGAAAGCTGATGATGTATCCAACAGCTCTGCTGTCACTTGCTAGGTAAAGGCTATGAAATAACTCTTCCAGTTTTCTTGCTTGTAAGTTTGTTTCTAGAAAAGGGACTTATAAAACTGTACAGTAAAATTCTGTGCTGTGAGGGTGGGGAGACACTGGAAAAAGCTGCCTGGAGAGGTTGTGGATGCCCCATCCCTGGAAGTGTTCAAAGCCAAGTTAGGTGGGGCTCTGAGCACTTGATCAGTGGAAGGTGAAAGGGTGGATATGGGCATGCTTTTTAAGAGCATCAGTGGACCTCCTTGGAGCTGCTAACTGGTCATGGCATCAGAGAGCTATTCCATGTCATGCCCTAAGGCATGTCTCCCTGACCCCCACCACCTGACCAGAAAAGACAGTTCCGGTTTGGAAATGTAAATGATCATATTCATAAATAAGAAATTTATAGTGTTGAACCTCTGTTGAAGAGAATCACTACGGACCAATACCAGGCACAATTGTTTTAATGACAGTTAATCAGTTGATAGCAACCTCTGTGTAATAAACTTGAAAACACGGACCTCTCTTTGGACCTTTATTGTCTATGCAGATTAGTAGGTTCTGTTATCTAGGCTAAATTCATTCTCACATTGAGTGCTAGTTCAGTACTTTAGTCCAATAAAAATAAAGTGGTTTTCATTTATAAAAAAATTATCAGCTAAATTTGAGATTCTCTGTTGTTCAGTAACTTGGTTTCTTAGCTTTGAAAGTCAATTTTCTTCTTTTTTTTCTATGAAAATAAAAATTTTGGGGGTGGGGAGGGGGCTTCTTTTTGTCTTTTTTGCCTTCATGCACCTGCACATTTTACACTGTTTTTTAAACAGCTGTGTTTGGTAGTTTAAGTGTTTCCTGTCACAAAAACATATGCCCCAGCAATCACCAGAAACTGTATGGTGACTCATGAAGCTTCTCAGAACACTTTCTCAGCAAATAAATTAATATAATTCATAACCACGGGGCAGCATTTACAATCTGTGCTAGGAAGACGAATGTGGGGTAATGTAAGACATATGTGATTTTCTTTTTTATTGGTGACTCTTTTTACCGAGATCTGTGAAAATGGATTAATGATACATTTTTCTTACTCATATCCATGCCCCAATACTCATCTTGCTCTCCATGCAAAATCACGTAAAGTGGAGAGAGGCTTTGTTTAAAGTTCAAGGAAGACACAAATATGAGACGGAAACAAGAATGTCATAACAATATATAAATAAATAATGAATATATGAGATCAGTATCTTGCAAACTTAGGGCATGTGAGCATCTCATGTGAGCTGTCCTGCTGACTTCAGTGGAAAGCTTGCGTGACTTGTTGAATTATCTAAACAAAAATTCTTGCATTAGACACAGGAATAGCTTTAAAGTACATAATTTGCTTCTTTCTCTTTGAGGACTGCATGTTCTTGCATAAGAGACATTGAGGTCAGAAAACTCTCCCTTCTTAAAAGTTTATGCTCTGAGATAATAATAATAATTTAAAGAAATTAAACTCTTATTCTTTTATGCACTTTTGGGATCATTGCTCCAAGTTCCAAGATTTTATCATTCTTTTGGTAGTTATTCCTTTGCATTCCCTTGAAAATGCCAGAGCCTCATCAAGTGTGGCATCAAGTATCTCATCAGTTTGGACATGCAGTGTTTTAAACATCAGTTTGCCAGTGTTCTGCTTATGGTAAATAACAAAGAAAAGGGTTCATAGTCAACATGGGAACTGCAGTGTGTCTCCTCTCTCCTCGCAGAATTTATCAAAGATCAGGATGAACTTTGCTGCTCACTGTTTCCAACACACACACTAGAGAAGAACCATTCTTTGTTAAGAATGAAAAAAAAGACCTTCAAAGACCCGAAAAATCAAACCAAAACTCCAACATGATATTTCCTTAAACCCAAAAAGGACTGTGGTAACAGTTATGAGTTGTCCAGCTTCCTGGAGATCTCTTCAGAAGGACAGTCACTGCTAGTTTGTTACATGACAGTCCTGATAGTAGCAACCTACTTCTTGTGGGATGTGTTGATACCTTTACCTCCCTTGTTGTCTTCCTAGGCCAGGCTGTAAATTCTGCCTGTCTTGTTAAGACCTTATTCCTGTTGGAATAATCCTGTTGGATTACTTAGGGAACTGTTGTATGGGGTCAATCTTCATTATCCTTTCCAGTCCTATCCTGATATTTCTCCTGTTGACAGTGAGGAAAAAAAAAGGCACAGGTATGTATGTAATAAAAACATGTTTATTATCCTTTCACTAGTTTAGTGCTTTTGAATGCTTTTTCAAAATAATATTGTTTAATCTAAACTGTGCAGATTTGAAATTTTATTTTTCTCTTCTCTTTTGGATGAGATCTTTATCTCCTTCCTGGTTTATATCTATGCTGGCAGGTTTATGACATTGCTACCATGTTTTCTCAACTATAACAGTGTAGACAACTGCTCCTAGCAGTGAAAAAGTACCTGAAAAAGTACTTGGAAATGACCAGTGTGAGATCTGGGAATGGCTAAGCTATGAAGAGCCATTACCAACAAAAAGTCAGTGTTTATGGGATGCTGCTTTGTCCATAATATCAGTAACTTCTGCAGTTTCATAAAACCAGCTTTTATCATTGCAGTTTGGGCTTGAGTGGTTGCTATGGGATGTATCAGAAGACAACTGCTTCATGCAGATTAGAAAGGAGGAAAATTCTCCAACATGAAGGTCACATCCTGTCTGTAACCAAAATGCCATCTGTGTAGAGCAACAGAGGAGGTCCCAGTCCCTTCAGCATCCTCCTAATATAACCCAAGGCACTGCAGGGTTCCTGTAGGCCAGAAGCAGTTAGTCTGGGCCTCACAACCACAAACATTCTGCTCATTTAATTGTGGTGAATGTGAAGTAGGGATTCAATGGTGCGACTAGTTCAGGCAAAAGCTTGCACAGTAAAACAAATAATTAAAAATTCTTAGATTAGAGGCAAATTTCCCTAAGCCATTATCTATGGCTCACCACAGGCTGCAGCCTTGGCTAAAGGTGCACCTCCACAGTGGGACTGCAGGGATAAAGCTGTTTCACCAGGCATGTGGTACTAGCCAAATTCCTAATGTGGGACAATTCTCTAGTTACTTTGTGAAGTTAGACTGAATTTAAAAATGAGGCTGGTGGATGAATCCAGCTGCAAATGCTAATTGCAAAGCCCTGTGGATGTGGGGTACATTAGATGTACTTCAACTCTGCACTTCAGAGCCTTGATCCAATTTCTAATTACAATCAGCCTAAGGGAAGAAACAAGAGAAGTCTTATTAAAAAATGGGCCCAAACTCAACCATGTGAATATGCATGACCATGTTGCACAAGTGCAACCTAGGTAATGCAGGTAACTAACCCAAAAGTTTATAAAAAGCTCTCTGGCTTTAAAATTTATGGGTCACGCTCCCAGTTCATATTCACAACTCATCTGGGATAAAATGTATCTGTCTGAGAATTTGCTGGCATTTCTACACACTTAATTACTGCTTTTTTTTATTTTCTCATATTTTTTATAGGAGTGTAGTTTTCCCATATTCACACTCTTTCACACTGAGACAATTCATTCCCTGCCCACAAGGCCTGCCCACTTTCATCTACAGGCGGGATGCTCGGGGCTACTTTATCTTTGTGCTGGAAATATGTTCAGCAATTGTGAACTACACTTGCAGGACTCTCCCTAACAGCACTGTTTGGGCCTGAGGCTGAAGTTAGGGTCTGCCTAAAAAGGCAAAAAGGGCTGAGAGATGATATTAAACCATCATGGCACGGAATAAGTCCATTCACCTCCCCCAGGTATTATGAACAGGAAAGGTTAAGCAGGCAGCTCAGCTAAATCACTTCAGATGTGTAAGGCAGGAATAAATACTTGCAGTGTGACACCCATGCTGATGTGTTGCTGGCTCCAAGCAAAATGCAGTGCATGTTTATGGGAGCTGTGAGCTGCTCTGAGCCTGGTACAGGCTGGGACACTGCATGAGCAGACCAGACACATCCCAGAGTGGGTGCTGGCTCACAAGCAAACTTTTCTTGTTGCAAATCAGTGACTTGGGTTGCCACAAGGCAGGATTTGGAAAGCAGCATCTCAGCAACTTAGCTTCTGGAGGCAGCACTCCTGGAAGAAAATGCAAGTCACAAAATTGTGAGCACTCCACATACTTCAGTCTTGATATAAAAGCCAAAAAGCCATGAATAAGTGAAGTCCACACTAACAGTTTCTGCCTTAATCCTCCAGCAATGTCAGCATGGTACTGGTATCAAGAGAAGAGGATTCAGTCATTAAAAGTGGAAACATCCCTCATCCAAAACAGTGCCCTGGTGACTCTGAGAACTCGGTATTTATGCCCGAGGGTATAAAAGGAAAGATGGATAGGGAAAGAAAAAAATGGCTTGACAGTTCATCTGACAATGATCCAGTTAAACAGGAAGACAGCCTCTCTTGGTATAAATCTCTACAACTTTGTTGAAGTCTATGCTTGGCTGCACCAGCACTCATGACTCTTACTCATGATTTTGATTTTGAAATAACAGCTCAGCAGTCCTTCGGCTTTCTCATTTCAGATTACCAGGCTGCAAAAGCATTGAAACTCCCCATAAGCTTGGGGGGAAAAAAAAGTCCGTTTTTAACACCAGACCATTGGTTTTCTATGTGTGCAGTTTTTTGACTGAGGAGAAGAAAGCTAAAAGGATAATTTGATTGCTTTACTGCATATTTTGAATTCAGATTGACTGTGGTCTTTTAAAATGCAAATTCAATAAACCAGTGCTTAGATACACACACTTTAGTTTGCAGCTGCTTCTAATGTTAACCATTTATGCTGTAAATAGCATGAAGACGAGAAAGGAAAATTGGGTGATGTTCAGCCATGACATATGGACAGAATTTTGGCTTCTGTTGTCTTGGAAAACCATCTTTACCTAAAAAAAAAATCAGGTGGTCTACATCTTTGGCAAAATTGAGGTACATAGAAACTTAGCCAAAGTTTTCTCAGAGTTAGAAAGGCTGAGCATTTGGTTTGATTTGAGTTGTGAGTAAAGCTTAGCTCTGAAGCTTGTTTCTCTGCCAGGAACCATGCAGGTTTCTATTGAATTCCTAAGCTGGCTTTTTTTTAAGAAAAGCATTTGTTCTAGAGTCTTCCAAAATTTAACACCCATTGGAATAAATGCTTTTTCATGTTTATTCTTAAAATTAATTGCTTAATCGAAAACTAAGCAAAGGAAAACCTTGAGAATCCTGAATATTCAGTCATTAGGACTCCCCATGTAGCTACAGTGCCCACATGTCTGGAAGTTGCCTACAGCTTCTTTTTTACTCAAAGACCCATATTCCATAGTCATATACATAGTCCAAAGCTGATCTGAGTACAGTAAAGCACTACACTGTGTCAGGTTGTCAGAGAAGTCCTGGGAGATGTTTTGCAGAGCCTTCCCGCCAGCAGCCTGACACCACCTGTGTCAGAACAGTTCTACACAGCAAGAGGCACAGTTTGTGTGAAGTACTTGGGAATTTACCTCCTTTTTCATGCTATCAGCTGCTAGCACAATCTATTCCTTTATGTCTGAAAAAAGAAAATCAAGATGTTCCAGGTAATAACACTCCTGCTCTGTGAAATCAGTCATAAAGGGGTATTCTGGAATGTCACATCTTGCATAATGCAATGCTTTAATTGGATGCCACGTCCTCAACAGCCTGCAGTCCGAAGATGTCAACTTTACCTAAAGCTTTTGAAACACGGAAAGAAAGAGACGGGAAATAGCAAGATAAACAGCAGCTCTCTGAGGCAGAATGAGATTGTGGTTTTAGCAGGGAATTGTGGAGCCAAGGAGGGTTAAGGGTGCTGCAGGTGACAGGTGTTTTGTCAGAACTGAGTTTTTTTTTCCTTGAAGGGACTTGTTATTTAAAGGCCTACATTTTACCACTGCAGAGATCTCTGAATGCCTGAAAAAATATTTGGACCACGGTTAAACACTGATGCCATTACAAATATAACACTGATTGTCCAAGGAAAGTGCAAGGAGGTGGTATATGAGAAAGCCAAAGCCTTGTGTAGAGGACTGAGGCTCTGAGAACATAGGGATCTCTTTCTAGACAAGGAAAAGACATACCAAGCAAAAGTCCCAATGCCATATAACTGATTTGATTACCTTCTGAGATATCTAATTCTGCCTTTTCACTGCTCAACCAGGATTCTGGATCTCATTCAAATAATTTCTTGTCTACAAAGAAGTTGCAATAGCATCCATATTATTTCTTTTCTTGGCGTTTTTTTTCCCTTTTTTTTGCCTCTCCAATTTCTCATCTTTAAAAGGGGAATTTTAAAGAGGAGCCAAAGAAAAGCTGAGCAGTTTTGTAATATAAAAGCAGGAGATGGGATCCATTTTCCCTAATTTTTTGTCTGTTTTCTAGATGTTTGCTGTTGACCTCAATACTTGGTTTTCTGCCTTGATCAAAGTGGTGGGTTTAGACATTTTATACCTTATGTTTAATGTCTCCTTTAAGGATGAGAGGACATTCACCCCAAAAATGCCTGCTTCTGTGTTCTAAGAGACACTTTTACAGTAGCACAGGCTACGCTGTGTACTCAGATTAATCCTGTGCAGTATGCCTGGTTCAGCAACAGATATCCTGTAGGATATTTGGCAAAACATCTCATAATTTCATGTCCACTGCCCATATATAAACGTTTCAGTGATTACACAATACTAGTGCTACCCTTTGTCTGATGCCCTGTTAGACTGGGGGTGGCCCAGGGCAGGTGATCATCTGTTAAGAGAAATCACAATCCTATTTGGAGCTATGAAGTGTTACACTGATTGCAGTAATTTGCAATGCCCTGCTATGTATTCATTAATATTCTTTAAAACACCTTGAAGAGGTAAAGTACTGAGAATGATGTAAAGTTAAAATAATGAGAAAAAGCAATGCTATGAGCTGAACCAAAGACAGTGAGAAAACTCTCCTGGGGAAGTGTAGGTCAGGGCTTGTGCAGTTCTGTAATCAAAAAAGTGTGATCTTTAGTCCATCTCTATGGTAAATAGCTTTGGGTCTATCTAGTGTCTGACTCCTAAGAATCTTTATCCTTTCTCAGTGGAAATGACTGGGTTCTTAAAAATATGAATTATGAATTCTGTAAAGGTAGTCCAGGCAGGAGAGTTAAAACTGATTTAAACAGAAGAGTGCAGCCCTCTGTGATTCTGACATTTCCCAAGGTTTGGAATTTATTAAGATAACAAGGCAAATCCTTCTGTTTTCCAGAAAGGAACAAATCTTCTCCCAACCAACAATAAATTAATTTTCCTAATTTTTGTGGATGGACGTACAATTTCTCTTTTCCTCCTTCAAAATCCAGCATTCAAAAATCAGTTGCTTTTGCAAAGATTTATTTATTTTTGGATGTGCGTGAAACGCTGCCTTGCCAGGACCTGAATAATTTAGAACAGGACAAAAACACATGTGGGATTTCTCTTTTAATCAATGTCAGTTCCATAGACCCTGAAAAGGGATTTTCCAAAGGTTAATATATCGTATGTGTTGTCATTATTAATTTCTTCTCCATATAAATAAGATAACATTTCTACTGAAGTAAGGACCAAATGGCACTCCAAGCTTATAGCTCTCTAATACTTTTTTACCTTTAAGACTTCCTAGCACCTTCAGTAAGAGATTGTGAAGACCACATGTAGAGTTTCCAAAAGAAACCAAAAACTTCATAGCAAAAGAAAGCAAAAGAAAACAAAACAAAACAGCACTGAACTTTCCCCTTATTGTTTTCTATGAATTCAGTTATAAAGACTTCCACTAATGGAGCTGCTGATATACACCTCATAGTTTATAGATCCCTCTGTTCTATGTGAGGGAGACCTTGTGGATACTGGGTTAAGGAAAGTCCACACCTGGTCATGGACCAAGGACAAGGTTCAGGCAAAAAAACACCCCTACATTACACTTCTATGGTACCTTTCACAGTCGGTTTTATTCTAAAGTGGCTTCTCTTATGTATAAAGCCTGAATTTGTAATGTATTTTGAAGTGTCTTATGCATTTGATGGTGTAAGTGCAGTCTCTGTGCCTCCATCAAGTGTTTGTCTGTCATGCAGCGGTTCAGGCACTGAACATAATAAGGAGGTAGTGCAAGGTGTACCAGGATACTTTGGCATTAAGCTGGGTTCTCAGCCACCTCAAGAGTTTCAGCTCCTCCAGAATTAATCAGAGTAAATAATCTTCAGTGGATAGTGAGTCTGGATTTAGGGTTTGAACTGAGAGATATCCAATATCAATGAGCTGATGCTCTTAGTAGATTTTAATATTCTGTAGCCTGTTTCAATCCTCAAGCTATCAGTCCTACCAGTATCTGCTTGAGTTTAGGAATGTCTACTCCTTCACTTTTCTTCCAAAAGTGGAGCTGGCACAAAGAGAATTGTCTCTGGGACAAGAAAGAGACAGAAAAAGCCTGAAATTCTGTGCTAACACATTTTACCCAGATGTACAAAGATTTTCTTATTGCTTTCCTATTGATTTATCTGGTTTCAGTTTTTCTGTCTTTTTGCTTTGTTTTCTTTCAATAGGAAACAAAATACCCACCCACCAAAATAAAAATTAAAAAATAATTGTAAAGCATAGGTCCATGGACGTACTGGAAGCAGCTATTCAAAGAAAGACATTTTTAGTGAAATATTTGCAGTAGATCTACTAATTGTATTTAGAGAATTTCATCTAGATACGTAATTGCTTTAAGAATAATGTCTTTTCTCAACAAACATTTGGTTCATTTCTCTGATAGTCCCTTGTGAAGTCACTGAAGAAAGAAAAAAGGAGGACATCAAAGCTCCTAAAACCAACAGATTCATCATCTTCCAGGATAAAATTTTTGTAAGAGCCAAGTCTACTCTGGAAAAGCAATATCTCAGCAGGGGGGTGCAAATTCACTCACTGTTTTGTTCCCATCCATACAAATCTTCACAACTGGTGTAATGACTGTAAGGCAAATGAACTCAGGAGGCAGTTATTTCATCTGCAGCATCAAATCTGAGAACAGATAATCTACCCAATAAGGGTCCAAGGCACAGAATAGAAGAAAGCACTGAGCAACTCCATTTTGAAACCCTGACAGCTGGTAGAGGGGTGTCAGTGTCACTTAGGGTTTAACATAAAATTATGGCAATAGAATTTCAGTATCACTGATTCTGAGATGGCAGGCATGGAATTAGGCCAGTTTTGATCCATTCAGAGTTTGGCACTGAGTGCTGAATTTCTTTACATCAGTTTTGGACTTTGTCCCTCACCTTAATCCATCTTTCACCTTGCAAGTCTACAAGATGGGACTGATATATTTCAGTAAGGCTTTGTGAACCTGATCCAGAGCCCTTGACTGAGCTGATCACAGATCCTTCTGCTGTGGCAACTACAGCTTTCTACACCAACTAAATACTACATTAAAATCTTTGGAAAAGGACAACTCACCTGAAACAGTGACAGGAAAGCAGCATTGCTTCAGTTCTCCAAGACAAAGCATTTGGTTACAGAATGACATTTCTAGACTGGATCACTTCATTTCAGGTTTGGAGTTCTGGAGTTTTGTTATGTTTCTTTGGGATTTTTTTTTTGTGTTGTTTATTGGGGTTTTTTTTAACATACTGATCAGATTTCAAAGAAGGAAAATATGTAAGGTAAAATGAGAAATCCCTAAGATTTTGTTCATTGTATCTCAGCACATCCAGTCATACTTCTCACCATGATGGTTAAAAAGAATTATTCAAAAAAGCATTTTCGTCTCTGCCTTTTTTTTTTTCTATTGTCATGCATTTCCGTAAGTCAACACATCTCAGAGCTGGAAATTTTCAGTTGTTTAGCCATAAGTAATTGTATTTACAGCCAAAGTACAGCTATCGCATTACTCAGGTCAAAAGCCAATTTTTTTATAATACAAAACATTTGAAAACTGACATCTGTTCTTGAAATACACAGAACTTCTGAATTGACGTCAGTGATGTAACCACACAGAAGAACGTTTCCGGTGAATTTCCTTAGTGTTTTTATCTGAATGATAACTTAGCTCAATATAGCGTACTCTGCTTTCTTTTTTCATGCTACACAATGTTGTGAAAGGGAAATTTAAAAAACGCCCTATAATTACTATGTGAACCAAATTCAAACTCAGCAAGCACAATTATCTTTATATCATGAGGGTCTTTTTTTTGGACCAGATACAGATACGATAGGCACTTCTGGGAAATTGCCCCTTTCTGTAGAAGATGAAACTTTGAAAGCTGGGATCACTTGTGAACTGGAAAGTGAACAAATAGGGGTATGCTTTCAAATTTTCCTTTAGTTTTCAAAAGGTAAACTGGCAGCAGTAGCTATTGGATTTCTCTAAGCAGATAACATTTTCTTAAAAGATTTCTGGCAATGACTTAAATGCGTGGTTTTCAGTCTTTATCATAGTATGAATAATATTGAGAGAATATCTTATAACAGCTACTGATATTATCATTAAAATGCAGATTATTTCTCTTGATTCCATATTTGCAAGACATCCCTCCAGGATTTCTTATTTGAAAACGAATTGTTAGGAAATAGGATTATTTTTTCTTTGCTATTTTCAGGGCTTCAGCCTATAAAAAGGCTATAAGTTTTCTGGGACTATTGATGATAGTTCAATGTCTACATGTAAAGGGTCTTTCACCTAACTATACAATAATGATCGAAACCATTGAAAGTGGAAAAATCAAGTCTAATTTTGAAATACATATATGTGGCAAAATCTCAAGCTAATTTGGGTTCCTGAATATATTTATAACCTGAGTAGTCTATCTCTGATGCTAAGTAATTCAAAATTTAGGTATGTCCTGAATCCTTGAGACTTTTATTTTGTCTTCTCTAGTTAATGATAGCACCAGTGGCTAACCCAGGCCCATACAGTCATTTTATGTTAATCCTATTATTAAAAAATGGGAAATACCTTTAGATCATCTAGTCTATCTAGGGACCTACGCTTGATCATTAGCAGGAGTGATTAATATATTTCAGACCTCATACCAGGATTCTTTTGTTGCTTCATTGGCAGTAGAAGGCTGAACTCCTATGGATTTACATTCTTCCCCAAGACAGGAATGATACCATTTATATGGAATATGAAGGCTCCAATCAGCCAAGAGGCACATGTTGGGGGTTAGTCCACCCCCAGCACGGCCTGTTCTAGACTTACATACTCAGAGGAGTTAGTCCTGACCCACAGACACGCATGTCTGGTCAGCCCAGCTGGATGATACTCTGCACACCCAGACATACAGCTACTTCCAAAAGGGTTGGAGAGCAGCTAATTTCTGTTTGCCTTTCTTTCACAAGGATTGTCTCCTTCTCTTTTCTAATGCACTCCACATTTTCACAAAACTTCCAGAATTGAATTTCCTACCTATTTTTAATTTTCTTTTTAAAGATTGAAGTTAGGATGGTGTTTAGTTCTTACCAGGCAGGTAATTTAATAGATTACCTGGTTTCAAAAGGATGCTTGCTTAAGGCAGTCAGAATTACTAAATAAATCATTTATGGGAGTCATAATGCCAAATGTAATAAATCCATTAGTTCAAGCATTTTCCAAATTTCATACAAAATGTGCCATATAATACTGAATTTCTCCAGCTCTCCCTCTCCCTCTTGAATACCCACATAAAGTATAAAGTATTTCACTGTGGAGGGTCGTAAGTGTGACTTGAGTGATTATGAGTGTTTTCAAGAATCAAGTTTGCTTGTTCCCTTTAGGAATACAAAACTAGATGTCGCAATGCCCCCAAACAATGAAACAGAGCTTGCTTAATCTGCAGAATTACTAGTAATGTAGGTGATGCCTGAAAAAGAGCTTTGCTTTTTATTCCATGAGGATACTGTGCTTTTAGAGGGAAGAATAAATTAGATTTTGATTAAAACAATGGAAATAGTTTTTTGAAAAGCTTCACTCATACTCTCTTTTTTTTCTGGAAAGCAACTTAAGCTTTCAGCTTCCACAGTCACTGTGTTTCCAACCAAGGACTGAGGGCCCTAAAATCAGTGGTTTGGATGCAGTATGTTTTTTCTAATTTTTCTAAAATTTCTCTTATTATGTCCAAATAGATGTTCTTATTTAAGCATATCAAGGGAGTAGAAACATGCTATAAAGAGAGGTGGACAGAACACAGAATAGATGAATATGAAATGGTCAGGTTAAGCATGAAAAGTAAGTTTTCAACTGCTAGCACAGTGAGATTTTATGATAACTTTAATGAGACTGTGGTGACATGAAATGTGCCTATTTTTAATATGTTGATGGATAGAACTGTATGATATTCTTGCCTGTAATAAAAGAGACCAAGAAAGTAAGTGCCCTGCAACTCTATGCCACATCATTTGGACATCCCACTCATATTCATTTTAATGGAAATTACGTGCCCAATTACTAAGATAATTTTGAAAACATGTTTTGCTGTTTGAAAATTGTACAGGACCTTCAGAGAATGTGTGTTGTGTTGTCAAATGAATCTCCCTGTGAGCTAGATATCAATCAAAAGCATGACATTTTGAACCAACATTTTCAAAACCAGATGGCTAGAACTAGATTCTGAGATTCATTGTTAGGACTTCATTGAGTTTTCAGAAGTGCAAGCTTTAAAAATGGAGACTTCATTACCAACAGAAAAGCTGATAGGCACACTTTGAACACAAGGGCATTCAGAACTATCTATGTGTCTGAACTCTGAAGAGCAAGGTACTTAGCATCATAGGCAGAATTCCTTCAATTTTGTGTTATATGATATTTTTTATGGATTTTCACTCAAAATCCTCTTCTCTTTTCCACTGCATTGATGGAATTGATTAGCTTTCTTACACTTATTTCATTACGCAAAAAAATAATTTGTGAAGCTGGATGCTCCTCATGCAGCTAAAAGAGGCAAATGAGGATATTTACTTTTACAACTGAACCACTCATTTTTATTTTTTTAATTTATTTTTTTTTTGCTGGCGTGACATGGACAGCCTATCTTCATCTGTTCCCCATTTCAAGAAGACATCGTTAACCCCACTATTTCGGTAAAATGAATGAAATAAACCATGGCAAAGAAGAAGGTCCTTTCAAATTCTTTTAAAAATCCCCCTAAGTATGTGGAAAAGACATGCTTTTTTGAACAAGTTTCAGAACAGTAACATGATTTACTGTATTTTCAACTCAAACTGCATCTACATTAAATCATCACTGTATGTGATGTCAAGGTGAAAGTAGCGACGGAAAGAAAAGCAGAACATATAAATATTTTAGGGATTTAAAGATAAGGGATTTAAGCATGTGCAGTGGCAAATCACCTCTAGAAATTTTGTTTGGTAGTTGCCAGCTTTTGGAGTCTACAATAGGTAGACTTTCCATGATAATTGATGAAGAAAGTTTGCCTTACCCTTCAGCCAATACTGCCCTTCTAGACAACCTGGACATCATTGCAGTAAGACCTACCACAAGAATGTGTCTGTATTCTCCTACAAGCAATTATTTTATTCAGTTTCAGAGGTTACTTGGGTTTTGGTTGAACATATAGAATGTAACTCATCAGTGAATGAAAGAATCACTTATGATTCATGCTTACATGGCTATTGAGAATTCATCTTTGGGAATTACTTACAGATGACAGATTAAAAAAAAGTCCTCCTGCCTGGATAGAATATATTTCTGAGATCTGAGTCAGTAGTGGTATTGGGTTGTGAAGCAGAAAGGAGAGTTTTGCTGAAGAAAAGGAAAACAGGTACATCTAGCCCTCCCTGTGTCTTCTGATTCAGGAAACAGTTGTCCTATGGCTGGTTGATAGTGGCTTTTGGACACTCCTTCATGGTTTGGCTACATTTTATGTCATAATTATGAAGCAAATTTTGGGCAAAGTGAAGTTAAACCATGCCTGCTCTTCTTTCATTTGATCAGTCACCTGGTTTTCTTGAAAGGTCTTTATTCAGAAAATAAGGTCTTGGAGGAAGTAACAATAATCTCTACCTGCAGAGTTGTTGCTGACCAACAGTTAGGCCCGCAGTGACAATAAAGGGTTAAATTATAAAGATAATATTTTTATGAGTAAATATTACTTGTGTCTATCACAGCTATCTACATCAGAAATAATGTCTCCATGTCTCTTTTATAAACAGAGGGGAAAAGACACATTTCTTTAATCTGTTTCATATATCCAGCTTATGATGAACTTAATGGTGACATAACTGCTTCTTTGCACTGTCTGTGACAGGGGCCTTGCTAACTAGTTTAGAAGCAGTCATTAACATTTAGTGAAATCAATCACACCTAGATTTCTTAATATATTGCATATTTACTTGGTGCTAAAGCTGCCATGTTGCAGTGTGCCCTAATTCCTGCCACAGAGTCCTGGACCCAGCTGGTCAGGGGGCCCTCTGGTTTGGCCCTTCTGGGTCTCAAGCTGCCCACCCAAACATGGCTGCCCTGAGGCAGCTGGGCGGGAAAAACCGTGCGCTGTGGCGGGAAAGACGTGACACCCTGCGCGTACGCAATGGCCGCCGCACTCCCCGCCTCCCCATCATGCTGTGCCTTACTGCTGGCCCACGTTCGCCCTCCCCGCCTACCCCTTCTCCCATTCGTGGCTGTGTAATGTTCCCCGCCTCTGTACCTGCCCTTAACGGTACCGTTATTGGTTGTTTCAGGTCTGCTCCGCATCTGCCACCGGGGTATAAAACTTCCTGCACAGAGCGCTGCAGGGCTTCTTCTCATCCATTTCCTACTGTCAATAAACTCTTTCCTGCTCCCCCAGAAAAGTCTCTCACCTCCTTCCTTTCTCCTCTGAGCCCTTTCCACCAGTGGTTGAGGCGAGCCTCACTAGAGACCTCGCCCATCTTCCCGCAACCGGTCAGCCTCCGTTCTCCCCCGCCGCTGCGAGGCAGAATTGCTGGGTGCTC
>VXBT01001184.1:84017-112464 GCA_013400235.1 Oriolus oriolus | reverse complement strand
TTTTATAATAAAAAAAAAAAAAAAAAAAAAAAAAAAAAAAGAGTGGGTTTTTTTGGTTTCTTTTCCTCCTTATGGTGATTGTCCTTAAGAATTTACAATTATTTAAGATGGATCTGCGAAGGAATTCCTATTACATAGCATAGGTGCAACCTCAGCCAACAATTGTACCAATTGATTCTGAACTTTCACGTGAGTCCCTAAAAATAGTTTTGCTTTTTAATGTTAAAACCAGAAAAATTGCTTTTATCATGTCTATCTATTATGTGGCTAGGAATTTTCTAGGATTCTCACCAAAAAAAAAAATTAAAGAGTATGTCATTTATATTCTATGTGTCACAAGCCAGAAAGTCATGAGGGGAGAGGAAAGCACAACATTACAATTACCCAGGAGAAGAACTTATTAAATGGTCATGGTTTTTCCTCCTCCTTTCTTCAGTTAGTCTGATTTTCCAACAACGTGTCTATGAACTCAAGAAGCTAGCATGGGCACAGTGAATAAGGGTGAAAAAAATGTAAGAACTTATAAAAAATTGTCAAGGAATGTACACTTTGAAAAAGAGGCTGGCAATGGCTGTGTGATGTATGACTGGAAAGCAAGAAGAAATGTTGGAATTATATTATGGATGCATTAGAGAAAATGATCATTGCAGAATGTTTAGAGGGATGTGGTTATTAAAGGAAGGAGTGTAGAAAACTTGCTTTGATTATATTGGACTTCATGGACAAATTATTCTAGGTGAGATATTCTACAGGAGAGGAGTATGAATGAGATCATAATTCTAAAAGCTCTGGAGCACAGACATGTAAATTCTAAGTAGTTAGTCTACTCATGGCAGACAAAAATGCATATAAAAAATGAAGAAGTAAACATGGAAAAGGGGGAGTCCTGGTGTAATGGTTGATAATGAGGAAAGAGAGCTGCCAGTGGGGCTGCTGACAGAGCAGTTAGAGAAATGAGCAGTGAAGAACAGTCATGGGGGCCAGGGAGAAGCTGGCTGCCAAGAAGAAGGGAAATGACTAAATGCATTACGGACAACAGGAAGATCAAATCGGCTTTGAGCCAGGCCAGAAAAAGAAATTCAAAGGGAAGCTACCATGGCTCATGTGCTGGATTGAATGGTTATTCTGCAGTAAAAGCAACAACTGAGATGTCATAAGGACTCTAAGATTTAGAAGAAAAAACAGAGATAAGACAGATCCCATGAAACTTCTCATACAAGAGAACAGGCCTTCATCAAAATTCAGTGGCTTTTGATAATTATCTTTGATAATTGTTCGCAAATTTGCTTCTCCTGACCTGTGCAGTGCTGATTTGGTGTACAGGGATTCTTTGTTCCAGCAGTTTCTCATCACAATGTGAAAGGTTCATCTCATTCTGTGATGGTAGCTTTTTATGCTTGTAGCAATTCCCTCTGGTTACTAATGGATCATTTACACATCTGAGAATGTTGTTAAGAAGCTCCTGAGGTGGAATGGGATTCCAGCCGTAGCAGCTACCTACTGCTCTTATTTCTTATGGCAGGCTCCTGAGAGCTGCACAACTGCCTATTAGCAAGTTGATGATGGATGGAACAGCTGTAAATTTACAAGTAATGATAAGCTTGAGACTCCTAAATTAGCTAGAAAACAGCAATTTTCAAATTTTAAACCAGACCTTGAACCAGGACCTTTTTACAGGATAATGCCACCAACAAGACAATAGGTCAGTGGTTAAAAGCTACAAACATTTCTCTGTCCTTTGAAGTTGTGCTCCATCTTTTTTGAAAACAGATAATCAAAATCTCAGGCCAATTTACCACAGTGGTTCTAGTAAAGGCTTTAATTGTTTAACTAATCTGCTGGATCATAATCATAAATCTGTATGTTCCTTTCCACTTCATCTCTATTCTGCAAAATCACCTCAATTCATTTGTTCTGGGAGTTAAGTGAAAAATAAAGAATTAATGTATTAAAGAGGCAAAACAAGAATAGTCACTCAAGGATAGGATGGTGAAAAAGAAGAAACAACAGAATGAGGAGGAAGGAAGAATAATGCAGCTGGTTCAGCAGATGGAAAAGAGAGAGCACCATACCCCTGGTGATTCTGTGAATCTCTAAAGACACAATAACATTAAGAGAACAGTTTGGGAAGGTGAAAATAAGAGAATGAAGACGTGAACTTGATGTACAGAAATCTTGTTTTCCTTGTTGCCTTTGACAGAAAGCCAGAAATATATCTGAAAGACCAAAGAGATTCCTACTGAAGGAGAAATTAACAACTTTTCTGGAAAGAGAAAACTCTTGCTCCAATCATATTTACAAGATTGAAAGGAACAGAATGAAAGGTGACCTTTTGTTTTTTCCCTGTTATTTCATCTGCTGGTCTTTTCATCTCAAGGACTGATTGGTGGGCTTGACCTCACCTAAATTTAGAAATCTTCAACTGAGCTAATTTTTAGCACATGTAGATTTAGGTGTTTCTGGCATTCATTCACTACCAGTTAAGTAATCTGTATCCATAATATTAGGACCTCAGAGTACTCTGAGCAGAAAGAGAAGCCACCAGAAGGTCTTGGAGGACAATTGTTTTCTCAAACAAAACTGTGTCTTCACTGTTTGAGTTTTTGTCTTAGTTTTGATGTATGTCTAGGCTTGGTCTACATTTAATAATTAATTATGTAGAAGGTGTCTCCTTGGCCTAACAGATTTCAAATACCTCTTCATTTTGGAGTTGAAAATCCTTGAAATGATTTATTGTAATGGCAACTCAGTCTAAAAATATCAATACCCTATGTAGTTCATGCCTGGGAACAGAAACGAAAAATTGAATTTTAAAATGCACACAAAGAAAGAACACAGGGGAGAGCAACACAAATTTAGTAGTTCTATTTTCATCTTCAACATGCATTAGTACTAATTGTTAATTGTTCTGAAGAGGCACATGATTAGTGAAGGAGTACATGGAGTACATGTTTCACTTAATACTCGGGTTATTGTTTTTTTATAGAACAAAAGTTTATATGTTTCATCTGCCAGTCTTTTCATCTGAAGGACTGATTGGTGGGCTTGACCTCACACAGAACATGACAGAAGGACTAAATAGTATTAGTAGGCACTTTTAGTTAATGTCCAGAGTCTTATATATGGAGTTCAATGGTGTTACTATGTGAAAACATGCTTGCAGCAGCACATGGAGAGTAGGACTCAATGAGAGCAAAGCCAGGTAGTGAGATCTGAGATCTGTGTAGGACTATATAATGGCAGCAGATACATCCACAGGAAAGGAAGTTCAACCCTTTTATCCCCAAGATTTTAGTGCCTGACTTGGCTATCCCAGTTTTTCATATGACTCAAAGTGAATTTTTATGGAACTGCTCACATGCTTAAACATTAGGCCAAAGTTAGGCCTCTGTTAATTGCTTTTCTCTTCCATTCACCAATTCTGTGTAAAATATTTCTAACACAATTCAATTACAATAATCTCATAGTGTGCATAAAAAAGGAGAGGAAAATTAGAACACCAAGAAACTTCTTTTCCTTTGGTAATTTTTGCTGTGAAGACAGTACTTTTATTGATGTATTTTTGTACCACTTTATTGCTTTGTTTGGATCAGCTCTGCAGTACTTTCCAAATTTAAAAATGAAATGTGTGACCCTCTTCTTTTGTTGTTCCCTTTAAAAAAAACGTGCCTGAATGTTCTCATCTGACATCAGCTGTGTGCCTTACACATGATGATTCATGAGATACCAAGTCATGGGGAAAATTGAAGGGTAAAAGGGCACCCTGAATCCTATTACTTTTATTTCTCTGTTGATTTGGGTTTTTTTGAAATGGGTGGCCTTTTACTGGTTCTCTATCTGCTTTTATGATTTCTGCTAGTCTTTATGTTCTCACAATAAAGTAGTGGCACAATCACTGAAAAGAGAAAAATAGTAAGAAAGCAAATTACCACTTCAGTTTCCCTCAGATATATCACAACCGTGACTTTCCTGGAAGAATGAAGGCTGATGCCAAACTCAAGCAACATTGCCTATGAACAAAGCACAACCTGCTGATGTGATGCTTTTTCACAGCTATTGTAACTTAGGCTGATTTCAGATCAAACCATAGAGTATACAGATGTGTTTAAACAAATATTTTGCCTAAGAAGAATTTTTCAGTTGTGAAACAGTTTTGAGTGGAAATTTACTGACAGGCTAGAATACAATATTTAATTAGAATAGCTGACCTTCAAAGCAAGTCTAAACTTCTATGCTGTTAAGAATATCTGTCCAATATCTCTATTAATTAATATTACTCAACCCTAGACAGCTTTTTGACCCCACTGCACAAAAAAAGGCCTATTACTTCACATATAGTGAAACTCTGCTCTTAAAAGTGTGAGGCACCATTATAATTCTAACTCTGAATATAGTCCTAGAATTGACTTTTTTTTAAACAGACATAAACAAATTTGCATAGCATGCCCAAAGTAAGAATGTGTATTTTTAGTGGCATTTTAAGTTAAGTTCAAGAATTATTTACTTTACCAATCAGTTGGTTTTGTTAGTGTTGTTTATGTGCTGTTATAAGAACATGAAATTAAACTTCAATATTGAAAACAGAGATCAAAAGGAAAAAAATCAATCTTCACACTAAAAGATTCTTGACATGGTGAATTATTTTATTTTAATTTTAATAATGCAATTGCAAATATGATTAATGACATGTGTAGTGGCCTCAGGAGAATATCTGTCTACCTAAGTTTTTACAAATATGAGAATGTCAGTGAAATGCTGTCCACAGTCTATCTCCATAATAACCATTTTCCAACACCAACCCCCTCCAAATATGGATTAAAACAAAATTTTGATCTCTTCCATTCTTGCATTATGTTGATATAAACATTAGTACCATTTTGTTTATCCATTTGTGAAAGTTATTATTTCCTTAAAATCATCACAGTTGTCCTTAAGATCCAGCCTGTGACTATATCTATATATTTGTGAAGCAGAGATGTTTGAATGGCCCATGATCTGCTTGATAATGCCTTATTGCACAAAGAGTTTTCCTTTATTAAATACACCGCAGTACAATGGAGGCCAGAATTTGGTTCAGTTGTTCAAATTTTGGGACGAAGCTGTTAAAATAATTCAACCATAACAATATGTATCTTTTGGGTCATGAACTGCTGACACACGTTTTTTGTTTGGCCAGTCAGTGTGATAACTGAGTTGGAAAACTCTTTCTGGTAACATGAATGTAGTCACAAATATGTCATCTTCTCATACCTTTATGGAAAACCAGTACAGCATTCCTGTCTGTCTTCAACAAAACTAATTAGCAGGCTAATGAGGGTAGCAGATTGCACATTTTCCTTTGGGTTTTCAAAGGAGTTGAAGGAAAAGTCAGTATTATTTGAACAGTGCTACCTGTTTTCCTTTTGCTCCTTTGAAAATTCCATAATAAAACATAGAGATACAGATATACATATACAGCAATCAGGATAAAGATCACATGTAATTACATAAAATATTTTCTTTAACAGAAGCCTTGCAGGATCATGGTTTTAGTTGCTTTTAAAAATTCCTCTTCTATAACAAAATATTTTTGCCTCAAATGATTCTGATATTTATGCATAGTACTTTGTTATTTGTGTATTTTTCTATTCTTACTCTAATTTCATTTTCATCCAGCATTTGTAGTAATATGGAGGATTTGTTGTAGAAGATTTGGTCTTCCTAACACCAATATCAGAGTGTATAATGTGGCTGAGTCCAATTTTGTTGACTTTCCATTTGCAGACATTTTTAATGACGTTACATAGCATTTCTCTTAAGCACAAGAGCATGCTGTAGCTGCATGCATTTGACTGGAAAGACCTATGATCTTGACAGATTTTCAGATTATGCACAAGGTCTACATCTCTCTGTAGTGCACACTGGAAAACATTTTTCCATATTCATCACTGAGAAAAATGTCTACCTTTTTAGGGGAAAATAAGTTAGAACTTTTGGAAATTCCAGTTGTATGCAACAGATATGAAAGACTTTTAAGATAAGGACATTTCAAACTGGATTTATTCATTATATTGTGTAAAAATGGACATTGCCCAATGAAAAGTTTTAGTAGTGTCTTCACAGGGTCTTCATAGTTTCTATATTCCTGAAATATAAATCTTAGTGATGAATGGATTTAGAGATAATAATATGATTTGCTTCCTTTGCTTAAAAGTTGGCTGAAAACACACTGGTTTATTATCTCCAGATTAATTTCATTCTGTGCAAGTATATTTAAGACTGTGTGAAATTAACTGGAGACAGAATAAAGCCCTAAACAAGTTAATTAAAAAAAAAAAAAGAAATAAAAAAGAACATCAGTCCTAACAGTGCTTCATCAGGCAATTTTCAAATCATGTATCTGGTTTTGTCTGGAACAAGACTGTACATTGCAGTATGGTGTCTCCTAATTCCATGTCATGTTGCAACTTTTAAGCAATAGCTATTTCTTGGTCTAACTTTTTATAAAAAAACCAAAAGATGTGGAAATTTCTAACATGGGATAAAAAGTATATGTATATGCATTTTCAATCTAATCAATAAAATCTTGCCTTTTGGAGCTCATAACACAGTTTAAGAGACGAGAAATGATATCCAAGAGGATGTTCCATTAAGCTGAGATGAACTAAACAGTAAACATCATAACTGAAATAATTTTGAAACTAATTCTTTTCTTCAGTGTGTTTCAGAAAAAAAAAAAAAAAAGAGACATCAGCTTAGGCATATTTTATTTGGTTTTCCAGAACAATACTTCTGGTCTACTTAAAAATTATGTAAGAATCACTCATCAAGTCAGGCCATCCACAACATGTATATTTTGTCTCCTAGAAGTATTCTGTATCTAAAAAGTCAGCAATTCATCTCATTTTATTTGCCAGCAAAACCCTTTCTTTGCATTTGGGGTGTAGAATAGGAATAGAGTAGAGGTTTGGTAGGAAATAGTTCCATCTGCTAAGATGCTGAAGATACGAGTATAAGCTTTGCTCTGGACTTGCACTAACATCTCAGCTATATAAGGGAAGGAATCAAAAGTGATGGTAACCACATCAATCCTTGTTTTCCCATGGATCCTGTGCCCTAGAAGTATCCTGGTTATTATATACCTATCCCACTACATGGCCTGTGTCTTCTTTCATGTAGCAAAAAGGAAGGAGTTGGACTTTAAGTCAAGTATGTCACATCCTCATGGGTGTTTCTGATTTCTTTGTAGATATTTGATACAGTGCAAAATTACAAACAGCAACATTGGCTACTTCTTGGTTTCCCAAATACTCCATACTTTGATCAGAAGAAAAACATACTTGAACAGCCCTGGAACGCTTCTGCTTCCAGTGATATGGAGCTATGCCAAATTTCTTCATTTAAATCCATCCCAGTAAGAAGTCAGCTGCATTGTGAACTTTCTTTCTCTTTTGCTCCTTCTTAAAAAATTCTCCCTTTTTCTCATCTGCTATACCCTGTGTTTACAGCAAAGGAGGAAACATGAGAAAAAACTCGTAACACCTGCTGTAGACAGCAAAGCAAAGATAATTATGTACCTTTTGTGGAACGCCTTTAAAAATTCAACCGATAGTGCCTAAGCATTTTTAATTTCCAATTGCATATGATTCTTATACGTGGCAATGATTGATGGCAATGTGGTAAGCAAGTGAGCTCAGGAAGGAAAAAACCAAACAGGTTGTGATGAGGAAATTGTTTAAACAATATGAAACTGCCAATCTAAATTTAAATGTGCCCTTTAAACAAATCCATCCTCTCTACCTCTCTTTTGCGAGTGCTGTAAATATGTCACTTCTGTTTTCTGTAGTTTCAGACTCTTCTTATCTCTTAATAGAGTCTGATGGAAATATCCCACTAGCTCTTTCCCCCTTTTTCAACATGTCCAATGAAGCAGGGTTACAAAAACCAGGGCAACACTGAAAAACTGCTATTTGCATGATCATATCTCTTGCCAATTTTCACTTCTGCTCTCAATTTATTCCACACAGCTGATTTTAATAGCAATAACAAAGTTTCTGATATGCACAGTATGGTTTTTGAACTTCATTTTAAAGAAGTACGCTAAAAATTTCCAAAGGCAGCTTTTAATTCCTGTTGTAGTGATGATTTAAGCAGCTAAATTAAGACAAGTGAGAGCCTATTTTAGAAGTGCTGAGCATCAGCAAGTCTGAGTTCTAGAGCATTAAAACTCAGCACAGCCAAAGGATCAAGCAGGCACATACAAGCACTCCAAATCAGAGACTGCTTTTGGAAAATTTAGCCTTGTTTCTTAAGGGTGAAATCTCGGCCTTTCAAAGTCAATTACAAATATCCCAATGACTTCAATAGGCTAGGATTTCACCCTTTATATTTTATAGGAAAAAACAAGCAACATCATACAGAAGTTTCTCTTTTATGATTTTCTTGATGTTTGCTCAACCCTGGCTTCCCTTTAGGTAGGAAAAATCATGGTTTTAATTTAAACTCCATAAAAACAAATAAACAGTAGCTTAATTACAAGGGTGGATGGGATGTTTCACAATGCTTAAACTAATGTAGTAAAACACCAAGTGTTTGAAAAAACATTTTTAACTCAGAAAACTTTAAACTGTAGTGTGTCTTCTCCTCCCTATTCCCAACAATGCTGGAGTTGCTAATTTTACAGCACAAATGGGAAACTGATGACAATTCCTAGTAAAGTAGGTTCCATTTATTTTGACTCATGCCAACAGCTGTACCATAGAATAACATTTTTAAATGCTTTCTATGTAGTAGATGCTTCAGTATGTACCTGCAAGACGTATTACGTCCAACTATATGATATCGATCTCTTCCCATTTACTTGGGTACAATAACCTCATGTTCACAAATGTCTTGTATTTGTATAAACATAAAACATTTCTGTGCCTATACCAATAATTTATAAAATAATTTTACTCGTTGCCCTCCTTAAAGATGAAATCCTTACTGACGATTCGACAGGGACAGTATTACAATATAAAAACTGAAATACAAAGAGTATATATATTTTTAACACGTACACAGTCTGTTGGTCCTTGAATTGCTCTGATCAGGTAAAAATGGACAAGTAAAACTTAGGTCCTACAAAATCACTAGTAAGATTCAAGGATTCTTCTGCTCTGTATCTGTGACATACTAAAAAATGTTATGGTCTGTCGGTTCAAAGACTAGATGAATTATTTATCTGTTCCAGTCATTCCACTTGCCCATTCCTCCACACGTTCACAAAACAAGGATTAGCCATGATAACACAGAAAATACAGCTCTTGGTTTTGAATATGCACATGTTCCATCTATGTTGAGTTGTTTTCCATAGAAGATTAGATACAGAAAGGTTTTATCTGATGATTCCCTGACCGCTTCCTTTAGGGACTAGTGCAGAACCAAGAATATTGTTGGTCCATATATGGAGGGTCTTTGCATGGAAGAAGGTTTTGAGAAAAATTACATCTCTTCTTTGGAGGAATAGGATGAGGATAAATCTCTTCTTTGAAACTTACACTGCTCCTTTTCTGTTTAGAGGTCAAAGATTTGATGACAGATTTCCTTTCCACCCGCAGGGGGTGGTGTCAGCAGTGCGCATATTACCTTTATTTAATTTCATGTGGTGTGTCAGCACTAGTGGCCAGACAGTCAAGAGGCCTTATTTCCTACTCAGATTTGTTCCTTGAGCCAAGCAGCCTACTTAGAGTACAGCTAGCCTTTATGGGAAATAAGCTCAAGGAAAGAAAACTTGTCCTGCCTTATTTCAGTGGTTGGTTGTTTTCAAATGGATTGGTGAAGCTGACTGTGGCTGGAGGGTCTCATTTGTGGAGGCACCAGAAGACAGACAACCTTTGATCATTATGCCCAAAGCACAGCACTGGATTCCATTTTAGAGTGCAAGAGTAATTTTAGAAAATTTCCCTTCAACAGCCAGCAAAGGTAAAATAACAAGAGAATGGAAAAGACTTTTTCCTTGATGTGTGCCTAGAGGTCATATTTTCATCTGAGCTCCCCAAAGTCACAAACTTTTCTTTTGTAAATTACACTCATTGCCATTCAATATTGATGCTAAATTTTAGTCATCCTGTTAAGCTGCTTTTTTACTGGGTTTTTAACCAACCAAAATACTGCTGGTTGTTTCTATAAACAAAGGAGTGCATTGACCCAGTGTATTTTATCTGGATCTGCTTTTCGACACTGTAAGCTTGTTTCCAGGATTTAAAAAGTCTCTTAAGAGAGAGTGTATCCTTACCTACCCACCCATCAATTCTGTGTTTATAATGTTCTTAGAAAATATGTGCAGAAAATAATGTGCTTCACTATTCCTCTTTACCTTTTGCCTGGCAATACTCCTGAGGCATCTGTTCTCAGATCAAGGGAACATTGAAAGGCCTTAAATCTGATCTCTCAGACAGCTGTGCTAATTTAACTAAAGGGGCTACAAGAGAGGATGGAGAGAAATCTATAAAATATTTGGCTGACATTTGAAAAAAGAGATAGGATGTTTTCTTGTTAACCTTTAGATCAGCCCATTACATAAATTGTGACAATGTTCTCAGATTAAATGAGACTGTATTCTGTCTTAGCTCTAAATTTATCACTCCAGCAAATGAATTCTACTGTAAATTCTGGCAATATATCTTTTAAAGAATGCTGTTTATCTCACTGGGGAAGCAGAGTGCTGATAAATAAGGAGCACAGCCTTTTGGATGAAACATGGTAAAGATGGATTGAAAAGAAGATTCAATAGCATTGCTTTCCTGCTTCAGTGTAGGAATGCTCCATGTTATATGTCTGATTAAATTACATGTTTCTCATAGCATTTCTGTAAGTTCCGAGATGATAAGCGAAAAGATCTGTGAAACGTTGCCTTCTTATAACATTTGATTCTGTGAATTCTAATTACATATGAAAAGCATTTGTACAGAATTCAATGATGAATGGTTGTTCAGCAGCAGTTTCAGCTCCTACTTAGGGTTCCATTTGCTCTAAATGAATAATTTTCACCAACTTATGTCTATAGGAGCAGGCTGAGAAGTGACATTTTAAATAATTTAATTTTAAACTCTCCTAAAATTAAAACAACTTTAATGGAATTTTTTTAGTTCCCCAAAGGCTAAACCCTGCACTAGTTGTAAGTGATTAAAATTTCTTTATGTTTTTTCAAAACCTGTGTAATACAAGAAGCTGAAATATAGAAAGCTTATGGAAATCAAGTGCAATTTTAGGGAGAGTATAGAAAAAATTGGGGGAAATTATTTTAGATTAAAATATGAAAATACGATATAAGAGTATGAAATTTTATCAGAGGCTGTCAGTTTATGAAAACTTCTTTCTAGAAATTATTTATTCAATTTCTGTAAAAATTTATTTTTAAAGACGAATACATTAGCTATTAATAAACCAAAGGTAAAGAACATGAACCTTCATTCCATTAGGATGAATTATGAATTTTTGAAACCTAAAAATCCCCACTTTTAATATTAGTACCTAAACTTCACTGAGGAAGCAGTAAGGAGTTGCTAAAACTTTCCAAGTCAAGGGGTTACACACATTGTAGTCTTCGGAACACTTTGATTATTCAAAGGGTAAATTGTCAGAATTGTTGTAAACTCTGCAATTTTCAAACTGTAATTGCATGACTCATGCAAGTAAAGCCTACTTGCCTAAATAAAGCAAAGATTGTTCCTTATAGGGAAAAAAAATATTTTCAGTAAGTTTTTGTGTTCTGGGGGAACCGAACAGAGTGGACCGGGAAGCAGAAGTATATATAATCTACCAGTCCCAGACACTAATTTTGTTGAAGGTTGCAGTGTTTCTTTATTTTATCTTTATTTATCTTTATTTAGAAAGTTTGTTGGGTGATGGTGACTAATAGCTGAACATCTGGATGCAGTGACCTTTAAAAGCCTTTAGTCATTACTGTGCCCAATTAAACTCAGTATCAACAGAAGTTCTTGCATTTTGACTGGACTAGTATAAATCACTTTGCAAATACATTGTGCAAACAGGGGGAAGTATTACCATCCTGGGCTCATTCCCCTCTAAATGACTTCAGCAGGATGGGTTAGGAGCTAAGGATTTGTTTTGGTTTTTGTTTCCAAAGTACAAACTTTGACAATTAAGAAAATTAATTAATGCAGTTAGCTGGACCAAATAGCTCAAAAACTTCATTGAGGAACACAACTTCAATTTATCTAAGTCAAATATACAAAAATTATCTGGGATTCACATCTCTTACAGAGAGAAAATAACTTTTAAGAAAGCTTTTTAAAGGCCTAAGTGGATAAACAGCCATCTCATAAAAAGGATATTAGAAGTAAACAGCGAGTCTGTCTGGAATGGGAAAAGGAGCGATCATTAAAGGAAGCTTTACTTTAAAGGTCAAAAAGTGCAAGAACAAAGCAACAATTTTGAAAAGCCAAGATGGGTTTGCCTTTATAAAGGAAAATAAAACAGGTGAGCAGAAGGCTCGTCTAATAATGTCTAAAATGTGGAAGTCTGACTCCTGTTCAGTGAGGGATCGAGATAAGAGACAACCGAACACAGCACCAAACCCTGACATTCAACCAAGCAACTGCTGGAATGAGGAGGTGGATGGGCCAGGGATCAGCTGAGGTACTCCCAGCCTCAGGCTTCAGGTGATGCCATGTTGACTTTTTGCTTTCTTTTATACCCCTTTTTTACCCCTTTTATACACTCTTTTATATAGCTTTTATATATTCTTAGTGCTTTTAGCCTACATAGTTATAATTCTTTAAGTTTGATAACTTCCCTTAAACCCAGTATCCTAGAGACTAAACATTCTAAAAACCCCAGAAAGCAAGGTCCTCTCCAGAACACATTCTGTAAACAAAGATAGGCCCATCCATGGGGAAGGTTCCTCTGATGAGGGGTCTCACCTGAGTTTCTCACTGGGGAATCTTTGATAGATATGCTAATTTTTGCAAGGCCTATAATTGTATACTTATCACATCGGGTGTGGCCATTTTCTTCTGTGGGGACATCGGGGTGCATTTTGATGTGCATTTCATCACACCTAAGGATCCTTAAATAAATACCAAAGTAAAACCCTTTCCCCTCTTGAGTGTGTTCAGCTCTGTTAATTTTAAGACCAGGAAAAGGCATCACAGGCACCTCCTTGGAGACAAGAAGAAGCCATGACCAGGCTGGGACTTTGGCCAGCAGGAGGGGGTTAGAGCCAGGCCAGAGACGGTAACCAGGGTCAGTCCCTGTCCAGGATGGCTGGGCAGGGCTGTGTGCACAGGGCTGTGGTGAGGCAAGGCTGGGACATCGGCACAGCAGGGCCCATGTACAGGGTTGTAGCAGGGCTGGAGATGTGTCCTCTGGCCTCTCTGGGGCAGAGACTGACGGCTCCAGGGGCTGGAACTCTGTCCTGCACCATGGCAGGGGGAGAACCAGGGCAGGGAGGGGCATTTGTTTGCAAACAGAGTTTCCCTGGTGTTAAGACTTAAATAGAGTAATCAGAAGCCTGGTTTTCCCACGCTCCTTTAAAATCAATGGAAAAAAATCCTCTATGAACAGCAGCTCAAACCCCTTAAGACCTAAACTCATGTCTGAAAACTCCTGTCTCTCCATCAACAGGTCTTTGGGTGGTTTTTGCATTCGTATGTTGTGAAGTGATATGCTGAATTTGCGAGGGCTGGAAAGCATCACTTCAGACCTTAAAGAAAACTGACTCAGAATGTAGCAAGAAATAAAGATTCTGTCATGTTGAAGTTTGTACTTCTTCATAGCTAGAAGCTGTACAACACAAAATTTGTATTTAAAAGAAGAAAAATGAGGTCTTGGGTGGCTGAGGAACAATTGTTCAACCTTTGTAATATGGAACACCTGGAGAAAGTGTAATTGAAGATTTCACAATAAACAGAAAATGACATAATACACAATGAGTTTATCAAAGTTAATTACAGCATGCCAAAAGGAAACTTTTGATGTCACTGTTTTCCAGACAGTGCATATATCCAAAGCGCATTTTGATATCATGTCACATAGGAAGCTATTAATTTTACTACAATAAAATTACAGATTTGTGAAAGTAAGATAACAATAGATTGTGGTGAAGGTAACTGTCAGGCTAGAGACAGTGTAATTCTTTGGAACTAATGTTCAGTATTTCTAATTAGTGGTTACAGAATAAAAAGTAGACATGTTTCCATAGAGCTTTTCAATAGTTAGAAGATGTTGTGTGTACCTAGACTGGGTGTCACTTTATACTTCATAACTACCAAAAGTCCCAGTTCCTTAATTATTTGCATTGATGACCTACCTGGAGCATATCACAGATCCTTCTAGTCCAGATATTTGAGTATCTGGCAGAAGCAAGGGTGCTGTGTGTCTGGGTCTTGCCCTGAGGAAGCCTTAGGAGAACTCTTAACATAAAGAAGGTTAAGTATAAACATTGTCAACGTAAGAATGATGACTTAGAGCACTGAAGCGTTAGGAATAAAATGAAATTCAGCAGTTCAATGTGCCCAGACTTACATGTGGATCTCAGAAAAGTACCATATAGTTAAACAGTCATAAATACAGAAGCAGAGAAAGATCAGGTATTTAAATTTAACTGAATACTGCTTGAAAGAACTCAATCCTTTTGTTCTGGTGAAGGACAGAGAGATATTGCTGTTCTCTGTTTGTCCATCTCTATTAACAACAGGAAGCTGGCAAAATAAAAACTGATTTGGAGTCATTGACCCCAACTGGGAAACTCTCAGGGAGCACTGATATTTAGAAGGATGCAAAGACTACAATAAATACAGCCGTCTTACAGGTTGTGTCTAAACTGAACCGTAGATGTGATTGCAATGAGTCAAAATCTCAGTTCCTGGTAATTCAGACTGAGGAGCAAGGCTGCACAATTGCTCTGACCTGATCCAATTTCCTGGATGTTATTGTCTGCAAAGGAATGAAAGGAAGATGGGAATATGGTTTGGACCTACCGTGGAATGGAGGTTAATTGAACTGAAAAAGTAAACGTTTCATTATTTGCAAAAAAAACCTAAAAAGGCTCAAAGAAACAAAAATATTTTTTTTGTAATTACAAAAGTCATAATAGGAAAAGACATGGAAAAATATTCTCTCACAGATGACAAAAATTACAAACACTTTTGAATTTAAGCCTCTAAAAAATATTATTGCATTGTAAGGTTAAAGGTCTTCAGATTTATATCTGGTTGAAAATTGAAAGATAAAGGAATATATTCAAACAATTCATGAAGTAGAACTCTAAGCAAAACCAAATAGGCATCTAACTTGACTTTTAAATACTGTTGACAAATATGTACATGAAAATTAAACATAATTAACTTTATTCTCTTACATTGTCTTTTTTATAAAAAGTACCAAAAGGAAAATGAACTGCAGTGATTGCTGACCTAGCTATGTAAGTATCCACAACCATTTTCTCAGATATTGCCTTGCTCAAACTAGAACTGGAAAACCTTTCAGCTGACCTTTTGGCTACAGTCTTCCTATTTTCTCCCTCCTTTAGTTTTTACTGATTTATTCCAAAAACAATTTGGCAGTAAATATCTTATTTCTTTTTCATCCAGTCTGTGACTTTTTAAAATTCAGATAGCTGCATCACATCTGTGGAAAATAAAAGAATGTGCCATTATTGAATTGTATAAGTAAAGACCTGAACTTCATAAGTGATTTTAAATTGACGAAAAATTTGCACATCAAATACTGTCACAAGACAAAGTAAGAGGAACACATACTAATTAGGGTAGTTGCTGGTTTCAAATCATGTTCCTGACAACGTGTTGCTATGAAAATCTAATCTCTGCAAAAGCTATCTCTCTATATATGTTTATGTAAGTTACATAAGGAAGGCATAGCATAAATCTGTGTTGTTGAGGGCACTCAAAACCCAAGTCCTGAGACAAGACGTGTAGCTCATTGGCTTGGATTCATGGTTTCCGATGTCTGGAAGGTGTGTCAGTGCAGAACTCAAAGCCTCCTGCCTCAGCACTCCCCACAAATTAATATGATGCTGGACGTGTCCAGCCAGGCCCTCCACGAGGCAGCGTTGTGGATGGTAAGAAATATGGCATGGCTGTTCCAAGGAAAGGACGGACTCCTTAAGAGATTTGCAAACATTGCTATAGACTCAAAAAGCAATTTAGGGTTTGCTACAAAAGGTGCAGGCACTGAAACAGCATGGACCTCAGCTCACATATGCACTCTAAGCTGTTAAAGGTGGGATTTTTAACGGCCCTTGCAACTGTTCATAATAAAATCAATTGGCAGGTTTTCCCCTAGATACACTGAGGCAGAAACAGGTTAGCACTGAGTGGCAGCTGTAACACTACAAACTCAAACCAAATCTTTCTGGAGTGGTCCTCTGTCTAAGATCAGGATTCTCACAATTCCCAAAAATGTCTGTAGTACTTTGCTGACTACAAGGAAATGTTTTCTTATTTACTGCATGTTTCAGCCATGGCACGCACTCAGATCCTGTGTGTTGAGTATTTGCTGCTGCCTGCCTTGCAGATTACTCTCAAAGAAAGAGCGAGCATGTCACAAGAGACTATGCATAATCAGTGGTGATGGGAGCGAATAAAAGCTGCAAGGTGCTATGATGTATTTACCTTTGACTGCAAGATCCTCTGTTTGGATTTAACAAATTAGCTTCTGAGAAGTTTGCTGATCTGAGCAGCAGCTGTTTGCCATATGGATCAAAACTGCATTTGGCAAATGGAATCACTTCCTCATGCCCATCTGATTTTCATGTACAGTCATATATCAGAAGGGAGGAGTTTGCTGGTCTGCTGAGGGTGGTTCAGCTGAGAAGTGTTTATTTTGTATCCCAGTTTTCTTTTATTTTTCTTTTTCGCAGAAAGTTCTTCATCTGCAGAAGACTTAAAACACAGCAAAACAAAAAATCCTAAAAACAAAACTTACAAAGAACATGAGGAAAACAATAGGTAGTGGAAAAGCAAGGGAGAAATAGGTTTTAATCTTAGCAAAATACGACCAATACTCTGGATGAAATTCTGTCTCTAAGGAAGTAAGAAACACTGTATTTATTGTATCTTCTAAATATTGGATTACAATCAACAGACATGATAATTTAAGCAAAGAATATGAAGATGATGAATGTCAGTTACAATATTAGCGCAGGAAACATTAGTAGTTCTAATACTTTAAAATGTTGACAAGGAATTTCCCAGTTTAACAAATTAAGGTTCAAGTCTATGAAACGGGATTATGCAAATAGAAAGAAAAAAACCCTCTTTTCCTGTATGGGTTATAATCCTATGAGCACATAATTTCTTTTTAGTTATAGACTTCTAGCCCTGCTCATGCAAATCTGTCACAGCAGATTTCATGCTTTTAATGAATGAACAGAGCCTCACAACACCTTCTGCTTGTTATGGGCTAGAATTGTTGGAATCAGTAACTAAAACGAATAAGATTAAGAAATTTATTTGTGGACATAATGCATACCCAGATTTACATATTATGTTCACATGTTCCCATAAGGATTCCTACACTAACGACACAAATCTCAGAACATCAGAGAGATAATACATACATAAAAATTAGGTAATGTATAGTTGTGGATTTATTTATACATTTGGGATACTGTCATGACCAGAACACTGATTCATTGACCTCTTCACTTCTTGACTCATGACTTTATTAATCAGAACCTTAGCTACACAGGAAATGACTTTTTATCATAAAAAGAATTGTTTTTATATTTTTTTTCTTTTCTAGGGTTTTTTTTTACGAATTCCTATTGATTTTATTAATTCTAGTTAATTTCTTACAAATTCCTACTGATTCTGTGTTACCTCACAAACATATGAACATGGAGTTTTCATGTGTTTCCACTGGTTTCAGGATGGTTTTCTAATTCATTTCTGGTGCATTAAAGCAACATAATTCCTGTCCTTTACTTACTTTTTGCTTCATGGGATATATTTCCTTAATGCTTAGAAATTTTTCCTATGAATTTACTTATCTTCTTGCAATCAAAATCAATGAGTAAATTTCAGCTACAAAGAGTTAAGTTGAAGACACTCATAAAGGTGGGAATTTGACTAAGAGGAAGGAAATGCTTCCAGAATACTTTGAGGGCAATCTGAAAGTCACCCTGAAATTTATTGTATCCAGGCTGATTGATTGTGACACCAAATGCTTATTTACTTGTAACAATGCCACAATGAAACCTAAGTGATTACCTCCAATTTAAATGCCCAAACCTTGGACATCTAGCATTAGATGAAATGAATACAACTCAGAATTAATAACTAGGTACAAGTGAGAGGCTCACATAAACATTCCCATTGGAAAAAATATCCATTAGTAGGGAGTCATGTTTGTTTGTGGCCAGTCAATGTGTGTATGCCATGGTACATGGCAAAATAATGTGTGTGCTGTTCCCAGTTCACTGCTGAACCCACCAGCACAGCTGTTGCTGTGGGATGTGACAGGTACCTGAAGGCAGCTCAGGGACAAACAGGACTACAAGGCAGAAACATGTAGGAATTGTGGGCTATAACACGGCATAACTACGGTATGACAGGCAGAAATACGTATTTTCCCATCTATGTGAGAGAGAATCATAGGTGTAATGATTTGCCTCTCTTCTAGTAGTATTTTTTTAGGCTTCCTGGACTCTAGAATATATCTGAAAGTATTCTTATGTTTCTTATTTTAACTTCTGGTTCCCTGGTGTATATATAAAAATGTCTTTTAAAATGGATTTGTGGGTAGGCAACCTTCCATTCCAAACACAGATGGTACATCTGCATTTATTATTTAGACATGCTAAGTGGAACACTTTTTTACAGACTATTGTAACTTTTTTTCTCACTGACCTAACACATTTGGATATGACACAGTGACTCTTTAAAACAGCGCATTTGTGCTCTATTACCTATTTAATAAAAAGAGTAAGCAAATGTTTTATACCTTTGCTGCAGTTGCTGTTCCTGCTTGACTGCAGAGATTTTTACCTACTTCGAAGGTTGTGTCATTGTCTTGATACTCAAGTGTGTGATCAGCCTTGGCTTAAACAGTGTGATGCACCGCTGAAAAATTATCTTCCTTCCTATTGCAGCAATGTTATATTTGATTGAATACTTGAGTATGAATACTTGAATACTCACCATGAGTGCTACTTCACTGGAATTTTTGCTGGCCAGACGACCTGTGATTTTCAGTTTGAATGTGCATTTTTCCATCCTGACATTGTCTTCTTTGAATTTCATCACAAAAGCTAGATGTTCATTCAGACTTGATTTTACAAGGCAGATATTTATATTTCATCTTTTTTTTGTGAGTGTTTTGACTCAGGATAAAACTCTATGAGTTTTTTATCAAGAGTTTGTAAGTTACTTTGGAGTCAACATCCTTTGAAGTACCTCCTCTCTTTTCATAAGAATAGTCCATATACCTAGAGCCAAGAAAGTTCTTTTGAAAAAATATCTAAAAACATGAGTAGTCCCATAGATATGAATGGGAACTAACCAAGGATAACCGAATTTGTGAGCATATTTTGTTATTTCTTTAAAAACATGTCACCCACAACAACAGCTAGGTAACATTACTTAGATGGGATCTTTGTGAGCAGTAGACAAGCTGGTCCCTGCTGTTCAGCTCTGTACTTGAACAGGCTGCTGTTCACAGCGCTGGTACTTTATCTGTGTTAGGTGGATGCACTGATGTGATACAACAGTTCAAGCTCTTTGTATCCTTCTACCTCCTTAATATGTTTTTTTTGAAAATCTACCACAGAGAAGTATCTTTGATTTGAGTGTAATTCCATTTCAGCAGTTCTGGTATCAGTGAAGTCAGGAAAGATGACATGGACAGGATGGCAGGCAGCATATCTCAGTATGCCACCTAAAATGCCTGCTCTCTGGGATTGTAGCTGCTAAATTTTGCCCCCAGAGTCATGATTCTTTGTTAACTTGTCTTCTAGTGTTTGTTTCATAGGCCAAAATTTAATTCATAAATCTTAGCCCACATAATTGTATTTTTAAACAGACAATATGCAGGAAGACTGTGGGGTTTTATTAAAACTTTTAAAAGAGAGAAAGTGAAAAAGAGAGAAGGAAAGAAAAATAGAAAGGTAGGGAGAAAGTTAAACAGAGATTGCGATGGAGAGAGATAAAAGGAAAAAAGAGAGAAACAGTGAGAAACAGGAAGATGAAGAAGTGAAAGAGAAAAGGAGAATGAATGAGAAAAAGAAAGAGAGAAGAGGAAGAAAAAGAAAGAAAACGAAAGAAAATATTAAATTCCATATACACTGTCAACTACTGTCAATGAGGCACATAAGTGGTTTACCACAGTAATTAGCACTCAAGGTTATTTAAAAATATGATATGCAGCACTCCACATTTTGGTTAACTATGCCTCGTGTCAAAAACTGGAAAATTATTTCCAGTTACAGAGACAGGTTTCTACACCAGTCCTTTCAATAGGACTATATCAAACAATTTTATTATAAAATACAGATTAAATGTCAGTAGTGTGCTTGCTATTTCAATCTTGGGAAACAAATACCAGATTTTTTTTCCTTGGAGCAGCTATAAGAAAAATAGTTTAAATGTTGTTCATCTCAAGCTGAGTGACATACCCCTGTATTTCCTGTGGGTGCTCAATGCACATTACCAGTGGTTTATCTGAAATGTTTCCATAACTGAAGAACATGTGTATGAAATAATCTCAGGCAAAAATAAAGAGTATTGCCATTGCTCTTTAATATATGAATTCAAACCACATTGGTTTTATCTACTGGGAATAAATGAAGAAATACATTGGGATGACAAAAAAAATTCTAATCAGATATGTAGTATGTAAATATACATCTTTTCTGTATTGATGGTTTTACTTCCTTATTAAAAATTGTTTATTTAAGGGTTTACATGAATTGTTTATTCAAGGGTTCATATGAAAAACAAGTAAAGGCCAGCAGGGTTATTAGGGTTTAGTTTGGCTTTTTTTCTTCTTAAGAAAAAGTAAAAATATTGCAACTCTGAATTATCCATTTTTCCATAGTATATGAAACAAGATATTTCGTACCAGAAGAAAATCACAAAATTGTATATTTGAAAATCCCTTGCTCAGCTGATTCATCTCATATTTTTGCTTAGCTGTTTACATGGGAAACATCTCTGCACAGAGAGAGAAAAAAGTCATAAATCACTGGGAAGACAATTTCATAGCACCAAAAGTTGGATGACCATCAAACGTTGGCAGGTTGGAAAACATTCTAAGGAATCATCACTGAAAACTTGTTCTGGTTTTATTCTTTTCCCTCCACAGCCTTCCTTGATTGCTGTCAGATAAAATTTCTTGTCTATGTGGACTTGTCCCTCAACCAAATCTGCAGATTCCTAATCTAAAACCCAGTGTTACTGATCTGGGGAGTTAAGAGATAACAGCGAGTTTTAATCTGTATATCACTACTGTAAGAAAGACTTCAAAAAAACTTCCCGTAATAACACAAAGTCAGAAATAATGTGTTTCAGTTTAGAGCAGAGCACAGCTTCTATTCAGCAGACAAAAAAACTGAACAACTTTTCCATAGCTGTTTCTATGCCACTATTGCAAAAGTATTTTTCTGCTTTATGTTTATACATATCAATCTGATTTCATTAGTAAGAAAATCTTATTTAATAGTATTTATAAAAAACATTTAAATAGGCCATCATACCAGCTTGCTTAGCAGCAGTGTTCCAAATTCAAAACCTTTTTAACTGGTAAGTTTAATTGTTGATATAAAGAATGGGATCAAAACTTCAGCAAAGTTCAGCAAAACTGCAGACAGCTTTAGAATTGTAACTTCAGCCCATAGACATCCAAATTCTGCTTCAGTCTTATTTTTGCTGCAGAAATTGGTAGCAAAATGCTCAGCAGTCTAAGGCAAGAATATACTCTGTCACTGCTGAATGTGCAGTGAAGCTAATCATCCATGCTCAAATTTCACCTATAACAAAAAAGTTTGGCCAAAAGTTTATCTCTATGGAAAGTGGGGATTGGATACCTTGTAAAAATAGATGTCATATTGAGGTATAGAATACTAAAAATAGCCTGGAAAAGTGAATGTGCTTTATTGGCATAGCAGATGTAGAGCAATCACACTGTTATCAGCATCATTTCACTACCAGAACTGCAATATGCTGGTAAGACCTCAGGGGAGAAGGCTGGGCTGATGAAAGGCTTTTCTTTAAGATATAAAGAAATGACACAGCAGAGAAATTTAAGTTTGCCCTCATCTTTCTTTGAGAGTTCCTCTCCTGATTCTGCAGCCACATGTCCCTTTTCCCTACTTGACTATTTTCCAGTAGCTGCATTACAAAGCTCATATCCCAAGCAAGGAGACTTTGATTCACATAAAGCACCCAAAGCTTGTTCTTGAAAAGAAGTCAAGCTGAGATTTCTCCTTTGATAACATCTTTTCGGATACCTTGGCAAGCTTTCTGTCTCTGGGGTTACAAACTGTAAACCAGGAAAGATCAGTACTTTATACCCATGAATCATGAGTTCTTTTTTGTTTGTGTTTTTTCTGAGCTGTTATTAATATGTCCTCATGTCTGAGAGACTGCTAGGAAACTGATGAATCCCTGTGAAGGTTTCTTTCTAAAATCTTTAACAGCACCCTAGGTAGAAATTCTCCTCTTTGATATGAAATCCTAAAGAATTTACTCTTGACAGCAAGTTCTGGAAGTCTTCAGTCTCTGGAATTCAAAGCGCTAAGGCTTTTGTCTCTGGATTTTTGAATTGCTGAAGTTATTCCATAGCATACAATCCACAGTCGAAGACCAGTTTAATTTTATTCTTTGGTACTCTAAACTTATTGAAAACACTTCTTAAAATTTATACCAGTCCAAGATATATTAATAGTATTTTTAAAGCAATACCTCATTTTTATTAAACCACTGTATGTTGTTTTGTTTTTTTTTTTATTGTATCTGATCTCTGAGCATCAGTTTTGGTAGTGTTTTCTCAGCTTATCTGACAATGATTTGTTTTTTCACAGAAGTATCATATTGGAAGATAAAGATCCTTTGCTTTTTGCCACCATTTTACCTCCTCTTGGGGTAAAATGTATCCTACAGAGAATCTCCTGTATTTTCCCAATTTAAAAGCAAACATTTAAGTTGAACAAATCAATACATGGGCCTACGTTAACATCTCTGCATTGCTTTTGTCAAAATTTTCCTGGAATAATTTTGGTTTGTTTGGATTTTTTTATTGTGCATTATATATTTTTTTAAACTTCAAAGTAAAAATGATGTCCTGATCTGAAATCCATCAGAAGTTTATTATATTTAGCAATTACTGAAAATAAAAAATGCTCTAGGAAATGCAAAAATTATTCTCCAGTTTGGGATCTAACATGTAAACATCTTAGAAAAACTATCCTAAGTTTTATGGTTCAGCCAGTTAAAACAAAAAATATTCAGCCGAGGATGTTCAGTGGTTCTACTTAAGTACACTCTTGGTTTTCACTAACTTCAAAAAATACAGCAGGTGGGGTGAATTATTTGTACATATAAAAGAAAATATTCATATAATGTCCAAATGACATATATACACACCTTACCTCAGGCACTAAAATCATTAAACTGCTTTAAAAGACAGATAATTCTAAAGACAATGTGATTTTCAGATTTTCTTAGTGGTTAAATATTTTAGGTGGATATTTTCAAGCTTTTCAACAATAAAGAAGTCTAAACGTACTTAAAAGTACAAATACAAATGTAGATTTCCTTGATCGTGGTCAAGCTTTGTACTTTACCTAAATATGCAAAGGAATGAAGACTTTCTGAACCAAAAAAACACATCTTCAGAAAAATAACTTTAACTATGGCATGTAAATTAAGGGCTTCTAGGCTGTTGCTTCATATCAAACATATTCAGCTTCTGTTTTTTTTTCCAAAAGCCAGTACCACAACTTAATTCTAGTAGGCCGAGGTCACAGAGAGTTTCATTTTTATTCTGACATTCTTGCACAAAAAAAAAAAATAAATAAAAAGCTATTGTAAAGAGTTTGCAGTTCAAATTAGGCCTTGAGTAATACAAAGTACATTGGAATCTATTTACCAGTACTACCAATGATGTTTATTCTTTCCAGACTTTCTTGGCACTGCAGAGACTAATAGCAGAGGAAAAAAAAAAAAAACAAATATAAACAAAAGTTTAGCATTCTCCATCAATATACCTAAACTCTGATTACATACAAGGAACAAAATTATTCTGAGCTGAGTGAGGAATTTTTGTGTTTTGAAAAGCACATAACCGTAGTGCAGCACATCCCACAAAACTTCAAATGGGTATTACTGGAAATTTTAATGAAAATAGTAATTTTGCATGCACATCTCCTTGTAGGTAGAACATTTAGGTGTGGAAATATCTAAATTTTGATTGGATAAAATTTTAACAGATATTTCCTACTAACAACAACGTGTTGTATATATTCTTGCACTTTTCCTTCTTTCTTGTTTTTTTCCTCCTCCCAGATATTAGAAGTAGAAATTTCTGATGGGCTGCATTATCATCTGCTACCCTTGGATACCATTCCATAAATGGCTTAAATGACTTTCACACTAGAACTTAAAAAAATGTTCTGTTATTCATCTTAATTCTTCTTAGTTATCATATAGCATATATGAGAAAAGCAATTACCCTGTCCCACACAGGAAAATCAGGGAGGATTTATATTGTTAACTGACTGCAGGGATGAGTGCTGGATTACCTGGCTAGGGTTTAGCAACCAGGCCTGAACACCCGGGACTCTGGGTGCAGGAAGAAGTGTAAATTATGTATGTTTGAATATTATGAACACATGTGAATTATAATGGGTGGAACCAAGCCCAACCAAGTCACTCTGGAGCTCATCCCCATTCTTGGGTTTCCCTGGCAGGGAATCGGCAAGAAGCCTCATGTGAGGTGCCACACTGTCCCGCTTCACTGCGCGGGGCTCTACACACTTGACTGCCGTGGTGAATCTGCCCTCTGGGACGAGCAGTTCAGATCTGCAACATTTAGTATGACGACATGCAAACTCCTTTGGACTGCATCTAGAATAGCAGACCGTGAAGTTTCTGAGCCTTTGCTTTCAACCAGACATTAATTCCAGTTGGATCTTGTTATCCACTTCTTCCTGCTCCTCCTTCCAGTTTTCACGCCTTATTTCCCTTTTTCTTTCTGCACGAAGAAGGTGTGGGGATTATTTTGGAAAGTTCCACGTGTTCCCAGAGCTTGGGCTCTGGCTGAGGTGCCTCAGCAAGTACTGACACCTGTCATGTGCTGTAACTCTGCTTAAACTCTGCCTTTCCCACCAGTGTCAAATCTTGCGGTCCATACCACAATCTTTTCTGTTCTTAATCTCAAGATCCGGTTATAAAAAAAGACAATAAAGCTTAATCCATCTTGAAATGTGAAGAAAAATTTCTTGGTTTAGATTACTCAGGCAGCCTGAGACTTGTTCATCAGCTTTGTGTTGAACAATAATTACTGCAAGCGCTTACTTATTTTATTTGGCTTATCCGGTAGGACTTTACCAGAGTGATACCTATACCAGATAAATCAAGAAGTAAAAATGGTTTTTTGAGCAAAAATGGTGCTTCATATGAGAGATGCTTGTTTATTTAAAAAGTTTTCTTTAACATTAATTGTGACTTAATATTGTTCTGTAAAGATTCCTGCCCAAACTGTGAATATCTAGCATTTCTGAATAGTAAGTTACATCTGAAAAACAGATTCAACTGTGGTTATGGTCAGAAAAGAGAACATAAAAATAGAAGTTTCTATGTGCTTGGTCATGTCTGGTTACTTTTCCAACCAAAATAAAGTTTTTCAAACTTTTTCAGTCATGTAGGCAGTCCAGAGCAAATACATCTTTGGTAAAGCGTGCAGTATCACTTTTCTTTTTAGATAACTTCTACAGAAATGTTATGCTACTTTCCTAATACAGAGCTACACTGATTTCAAAGCCAGGTTATCAGAGCAAGTTTGCAAAGCTGCCAAAAAAAAAGGAAAAAAATATAATCAAAAAACCCAACAACCCAAAAATCTCCTCTCTCAGATAAGCCCTAAAAACAGAAAGAGAGAAAGAGATTTACAGGTCAAAAAACATGCCCTCAAAAGGTCAGAAAACATAATATTCTTGCATAAAACCTACTAATTTTGAATATTGTATTTTAATTTTTATTACTCTATGTGCAGACTGAAATTGAACACGGATTTTTTTCTGAAAACTTAAGCATGAAAATGCAATTTTTGCAGCTTTACTTCATATTGAATATTCATTTCAAGGTAAAATCTGATTGAGCTGAAACTATTATGCTTCAGTTGTAAAATATATGGGGCAAGAAGACAGAGAAAAATAATCATACTAAACTTTCCAGTATATGATGCGGCACCAAAAAGATTTTCATTTCACAGATCCAGATGCAAATCTTTGTCTTGACTGCCTACAAACAGAACATCTGAATACAGAATCTGTAGGATCTTTCCCTTGCTAATGTACCTTCTGTCCCTGGCCCTCTCATCTGTGTGCCCTGGTTTCCTCTGAGGGGAGATATATATGGCCTATGAAAAAGGCAGAGGTGCCCTCCAGCAACTCTCCAAAATTGGACAAATGGAGAAACGGGACTATGGAGTTGCACCTGCCCAGCACAATATAGGCAGCCAAAGAAGCTCATGAGCAGCACTTGAGCTGTCCTACAGAACTGAGACATATCATGAATAATCCACAAGATTATGTATTAATAATAAGAATCTATATAGCAAAATATTTCCTCCATTAAGGAGCACCCTAGTCCTCAAGAGACACAACAGCAATCTTCCTAAAATTTAGGAGGAATCTGAATACAGGCCAAATATTCCCCTCAGGGAAGTCAGTGGTAAAAAAATCTACTTGACTTTAATGGTGCATGATTCTGTGCTCTGCAAAAAAGGTCACTCAACACATGCATGGACAACAAGTCAAATACATCTGGTTAACAGAATGTGGCTATTTTGGGCCCAGCATGGTGATATGATTATTTTTGTTGCTTTTGTTTATATTTATGTCTATCTTTGGCAGGGAGAAAAACAGAAAAGAAAACCTGAGATATCCATGTTCTATCAGTTGCAGTGGATGAGGATTCCACACAAGGTTGTTGACCAGTGGAATACATGTTCTCTGTTTCTCAGGTTGTACATCTCCATGAAATTCCTGAAAATTAACTTTTATTCTTTGCAGAAAAATAAGGACAGCAAAAAAACCAAATCAACTAAAACCCTAGTAATAATGTTCATTCTGCAACAGAAAGTATTTTTTTCACACAAATGTGTTTCTCCTGTAATGCCAAATGCTCAAAATATTTTCTTAACAGACTCTCTCTCAACTTGCTTTTGTCCCCTATCTTTCATTTAATAAGGCAGTAATTCCAAAATGGAAATATTATCTTTTGCCACTGGGCACAAACTGGGTAAAAAATCCCACTCATATATGTTGGGAATACTTGATTAAAAGTTGTGTATTGGGAAACAACCTGTTTTTTAAGAAAAGTTGTTTCACTCAAAGGTGCTAATCATCAATATGGGCAAAGGAGTCTGGGGTGGGAAGGAGACATATTCTTCTGACTCACATGGCATGGGGACACTTGTAGGTCTCTGCTTTATTTGTGGAAAATGGAGGGAAGCAGTTTCCGCTGTCTCACACACTCCTGCCGTAGATGGTAGGTGGGTGCATGGGAGAAATGAACAGTTTAAATTAAAGCAAAACTTTTCCTCAAGTGTTTATTTTTGAACACTTGCATGTCACGGAGGCCGGTCTCATGACTTTAAACAAAACCCAATGTCATTGCTTCCATGAGGTTAAAATGAAGTGCAAGAGAAGAATTACAATGACTTTGCCTGCAACAGAAGGAAGGTCAGGCATCACTTTGGACTGAGGCTTGTCTCCATGGAGTGACGCCAGCAGCTGATACTTGACCTTTAAATTCCCCAGAGTTGCCACAATTTTGGGGAAGTGGCATTTGTCAGACGGCCAAAGAGGGTGATGGAAAGGCCAGGCTGGTGGCTGGGGCCAGCCATGGGCAAGCCAGAGGAAAGGTGTTTCCTTACAGTGAAATTGTCCATGGGGTGGGAGAATCCCAGTGAAGTGGCTATGGATGAAGGTACTGTCTGGGGACGAGGCCAAGGGGCAGGTGCAGAAAGTGGGACGTTGTGAAGAGAAATGTCTGCAGGAAGGAGACGTCTGTTCTGGCTGCAGGTGAGATGGCAATGGGGGCTGCGGGGTGACCGTGCAGCAGGAGACACCAGCCCGGGGGCAAGAGTTGAGGGACCCGGCCCAGCCCAGCTGCTCCTCCCGAGCCTCTGAGGGATGGAGAGAGAGAGGCGGGGGAGAAGGAGAGAGGGAGGGAGGGATGAGGCGGTGGAAGCCCTCTCCCTGGGCTGGTTGAGGGGCGGG
>VXBT01001184.1:0-83472 GCA_013400235.1 Oriolus oriolus | reverse complement strand
GGCCGCGGAGCGGCCGCCGCTCCCCCTGCGTGAGTGGGACGCGGGGCTCGCTCGGGACGGGCAGACCTGGAACCCGGGAGAGAGGGAAAGGAAATCTCATCGCTGCCCAGAGGTGCTCCCGGCCGTTATCGGGACACGACCGCGTACCCTTAATTTCCAGTGGTAGAATAAATGTTAAATAACAGAAGTTGTCAAGGAATACCCAAAGCACGGGCTAGTGCGTTGCTGAACGGGAATGTCCTTGCTGAAGTTCAACAGCATGAACATGCTATTTCCAGACTGAAATACTTGTAATTTCATTAGATGTTCCCGCTGAAATCCGGGAGGTGGAGGGGGGGCAAGGAACAAACAATAAGTAATCAAGTGCTGGATGCTCTTAAGCTGAATTTCTTTCCTGAAGTGTCCCTCCTGGACTGGATATCCGAAGAGCCAACTCTGTGCTTTCTATTGGCCCTCTGGGAAGACGTTTAAGGAAAAAAGTTTGTCAAGGTTTCTACAAACCTTTCCTTCCTTCCGGCAACATTGTTAGGGTCAGACCTTTGCACAGACAGAAACAAAGGACAGGCACAATTCAGGGAATGAATCTGCCAGGAGTGGGCAAAGCAAGGGCAGGGTTCTGGGTGGCAGCTGGGTTCTGGGACAATATCTGAGGGCATCGGGCAGTGCTATGCAAGGAACGCTGATGGCTTCCAAGATGTAACTATGTTTTCTAGTTAAAAAAAATAAATATTTTGAAATGGGATTTCAAAGTGGAATATTTTGTGATCTGAGTGGGCAAGTCAAAAACAGACTGGCAGCATCACGTGCAGAAAAACCTGTTGTTTTCCCCCTGCAAGCAAGAGTGTGCTTCTGTAGGATGCTGAACAATTACTGCTTCTAGGCTCAGTCTGCTCACTGAGGATATTGTTTTCACAGGCATTCTTTAGCAGGTGACACAGATACAGACACTATGATACTATACCTTTCTGAACTCCTTTGCTGTGTATATTGGAACTCCCATTTTTTGGATATGGAGCTTCTCTGAAAAGTGATGATTAGAGCTAGTTAGGAATTTTCTCAGCAAATGTTCTGGTTTTCTTTTACTGGAAAATGCTGATACATTAAAACTTTTCACAAAAATAATTCCTGTTAAAGAGAAACTTTCTTTGGTTTGTTTCCCTCAAATCAAGTGACAGAGAAATATGCAGCAGGGGACATTGCCAATAGCTTGTGTTAACCTGCTGTTGAGAAACTCTCACCTGTGACAGAAACTGATCAACTGATGTGCTAGCGGGGAAAAAAGCAAAATAAACCACTGCAGACACACCCACATACTCACTTTATTCCTTGGGCCAAAGGTACACAATTGGTCTGTAGCCAAGCTCTTAAGAAGCTAGGTCATGCTCTGCTCTCCTGATAAGTTAGGATGCTTTTCTTGAATGAGAGAAAGTCCTTGCTGGCCCTGGCTCTAGAGTGTAAGTGCTGTTCTGTAGTTTGCCAAGTTCAGTGAATGTTGGATCTATCCAATATTCCAATGGGAGAGACTGAGAGACATCTTCTCTCCTGCCTGTATCGGTGGGCTGATGAATAGGGCTCTCCAGCCAATGGGCTCTCCAGTTTAGGAGTGAATGGTTCACCTTGATGAGGAGAGAATTGGATTTCTAAAAGAGTTTTTCAGAGTAGAACTTGTTTTCTGACCAGATCTCATGGTGACAGTTTCTTGACAACCCTGCCTTTTTAAATTTTCCTCCCCCACCTGCCTTAATATTAATTAATCCTATTGTTTGCCTTATTGGCAGGAAAGATGACTCTTATCACATGCTGCCATTTTGCTTACCTTGTTTTTAAAAATGCATGATCTTCAACAAAAGTGTCTGGATATTTACACTGTAGGCAAGGTAAAGTTGTGCTACTTCTTTCTGAAAATACAAATTTCTGGATCATTTCTGAAAACGATTGCTTTCTAAACATACATGTTATCTTTCTATGGGATGTTGAATTCTTTTTAGTGGGATGTTTTTAAGAAAGATTAGGATTTGCCTACATATGGTTATTTTTTGATATGAAAAGCAAGCTAAATGATGAAAACAGAATTAAAACGTAAGAAGTCTTTTGCTAATGCACATCCATACTTCTAGTGCTGTTCTATCAAATCTGATTTCAAATGTACCTAATGATGCATATAGTTTTTTGTGTGAATGGTTATTCTGCGTTTGTAATCCGAAGCCCTATTTTCTTGTACTAAGACAATGTCCTGTGTAACAGAAATTGCTGACTAATACAGTTTGGGTTATATTAAGGGGTAAAGAAAAAGGAGGGTGAAGAAAACATGAGAAATTTAAATGTCAGCAAGCTGTCTACACTATCAGTTTCTGAGTTTCTTTTTAATATATAAAAGATAACACAGTGATTGATGAAAGATAAATGTGCATGGTTCCTATAGACTGCTTGCCTAGTCATTATCAATATCCTGTAAGTCTCTGTCACTTGCACAAAGAAATTAATCTGTAGCTAATAACTTTATCAAGGAGTTTTCTTTCTTGTTCAGATATTCTTATTATTCAGAATTATTGGGAAGTATCTCTTTAGTAATGTTCATCTAGTGAAACTAAAAATGATTTTTTAATCAAAGCAACAAGTAGATTGGCGTGTTGCAAAAGAGTGAATGTTAAAGATTTATTTAAATTAAAGATACATTTTTCTGTGAAAGGGCTGTCAGCCAAGTGTGTTTATTTAAATTTATTTAAAGCACTTTCTGTAGTTTGGATGATCTGAAGAAGTTGCTAATGAAGATGTGGGAGTTGCACTTAGTTCCTACATATAATTATCTCTTAAGGAAAAATAAAATCAAATCCCATAGCCATAATCAATTTATGTATGTTATGTATTCCTGTGGTCTGCATAGCTAAGTATATTTTTAAAAATTAATGATTTATACTTTCCCATCCCAGCTGTAGATAATCATTATACTATATACTGTCAACAAAGTGAAATGATACTGTGCCAGTTGGAAGAGTGTATTCCTTCTGTTTAATGGAATCCTTTTGGTGCTCAGTGCCAGGGGCTGCTTGTTTTGCTCTCACATGTAATACAGCACTTACCCTGCTTAGCAGATTTTCTGTTTCTATTAATGCCATTTTCATAAGCAACATAGCAGGAGAATATAGAGTTGAAAGACATGAGATTAAAATGTTGCGTAAAACTCTGGAAAATTGACCACTGAAGTCAAGGAAAGGAAAGCCTCTTATTGGAGGGGCTCATCTGTCATTATTGTAATACTTCAACTGAGGCCAGGGTTGGAAGGGAAATGTGCAGTCTCCCTCAGAGAGCAAAATATCTCCCTTTTGGATCTTTATGCTGAATATTAGTTTGCCACTTAAGCATTTCAAACTTTTCCAAGGAGGTTTGAAACTGGGATAACTGGGCCTCTCTTTGAGTAAAAGTGTGGTGTGGAGAAAAAAGCATTGCCCTGAATGTTTTACAATTACTTGTACTGGATGAGAGTTGGAATTTCACGCTGTCCCCACCCTGTGAGGTGGGGTGGAATGGTAGACACTGGAAGGCAGCACAGAGGTGAGAATGGATTGATCATGGAGGTGAGAAAGGACTGATCTCCATGCTTACTTGGGAAACATGGATAGTAGGACAACAGCCATAATGCAAGCAAAATTTGAACCTCGCAGTGAGGAAAGAATGGCAGCTACAAAGAACTGGGAAGGGGTGAGGACATCCTCACTGTTATCTCATCTTTTCATGTGAGTTTTTGTGGCAGTGTCCTCAGAGGGCTGTAGAGCTGTTCCCGAATGTGGTTAGTACCTACACGCAGAGTAGCACTGCGGCAAAGCAGAGCTGGGAACATGCTCCAGATTAGTCAAATGTGTTGGCAAAATCTAGCTGTAGTTTTCAGTGGCTTGTGGGCCTCCACCCATGTGCTGTCTGATGAGCCCAGCCATGCCTGGCCGCCCTCGGTGCTGCTGGCCCAGCTGGGGACTGGCTGCTCCCTCAGCTCCAGCTTTTCCTATGACTCGCTGCCTTGGCCAGCAGCACTATTTTTATGTATACAACATGCAGCAAGGCTCTCATCACTCCTCACAGGCACTGTTTTGCTGCCCTCAGCCATCTGTCATTCTTTGTTTTGCCCAAATCCCTGCCCTGCCTACTTGTGCTTTTCTCCTCACCCCTTGCTCCATGCCCGGAAATCCAGTTGGCTGGGGCACCATCACGCAGGAAGGACACACCATGCTGGGTGCCTTGAAGGAGACACCAAGTGCTTGTGAAGATTGTGGAATGCAATGGGAAATGGTTGGGATTTAGTACTTGCGCACAATGCATAAGAAGACAAATCTTACAAGGGAAAATCCTCTCAGTAATTTAGCCAGAGGTTAGATACAGTAAGTCAGAGTACAAACTGCTGCACATTTGTTTCTGCCAGCGGGTCCCAGCATCCTGCTGAGCAGATAACCTTTTCTTGGAAGGAAAAGAGCTGTCCATTTGCAGCTACCATCCAATTTTAGAATATACTATCTGTTGTTAGCATTATCCTTAGCTTCTTGAGCTTTCATGCTGACCATAGGAGTGGGTGCCAAAGGCAGGACTTAGCATAAACATGAAGCTGGGTTCCCACTTACATGGCAGTCTTTGCAGTTGCTAATAAGGGGGTGTGGGGGTGTGTATGAGAGTGGTAATGTAAAGCCAAAAAGAAATATCTTTCTGCATTTCCTGAATCTGCTGAACAACTAGACTGAGAGCCAATGCAGAAATAAGGAAATCATTATCTATTACATATAGATATTATATGGATAGTTGTATATATTTCAAACTACTTTCAAAAATCGTATGTTTTTTCCCCATGAGGCTCTTGTGCCAAGAAAATAAATTTCAGAAGTTAAAATATTCACATCATCCTCCAGGTACTTCTGAGAAACTGTTTAGTTTTGACAAGCTAGAGATTCCTCCTTGGACAGCTGGTTTTATTTTGGTGACTTTCCATCTACACAGCTGACTGCAGATTTTATGGGTATGGTTGGTAAACTTCTTTTACGCCAAATTATTTTCTTACATAAATAACTGCGTTAAACTTAATCTGGCATCTTAAGCCTATCCAGCCTACAAAGTTGTTTTCTTGGGCACAACTCAGATTGTTCCAGTCTCTCATTATGTTGGTCTGCCTTTCTTATTTTTTTTCTTCTTTTCCCCCCAAATGAGAAGTCATTTGGAAAAGATGTTCACTTTTTGCATTCTAGCCAGGAATCTGGACATTTCTGATTCTGAAAAAGGCAGAAGGAAAAGTCAGACTAAATGAAAGTAAGTTAAAAGTGTTGAGCATTAATTCTTTTTGTCAGAGTGACTCTGTTATGACTTAAGAACCAAAATTAACTTGAATGTATTTTTTGAAAAAGTGCTTTCTAACTGTTCACACAGATGCCAATACTGTGATGACCCTATTAATGATCTTAGTATCAACGTTCATCTGTGACCACACTGTTAACTTAAGCATGTTGTATCCAAAAGCATTTAGTAACATCTACTTTCACCACTGGGCGAAGATTGGGTTTGTTTGTTTTTTCTTTTTTTCTTGATGAAGCCAGTATACTTATGCTATCATACTGAGGCACACACCAGAATGCAGTTTACCCTTGAGGTTTTATATCCTTTAAAAAGCATTGCCTTGGAAATACATTACTGAATATAATTAATAGTATTCCTTCTATCATATTTTGTAGATAAGTTAAACACCTCACTGTATTTCCATACTGGTTTTCGACCCATGATGAGAACTGTTGATTTGTTTCAAACCCTACTCATTGACTTTTTTCTTGTTACACAAGTTTTGCCAAGTGCTATTTTATGCATATAAACATACTTTGTTTTTAATTTTCGTATTAAATTGTCAATGTTTACACTGAGATAAGCATTCTGCTTTGATATATCTGACACTGTAGTAATACATTGTTTTGCAGATTCTTGCTTTGCACATTTTTTTTCCCATTCAGATACATACTTATGAATATAAGTTACCATGCGTTTTTTTGTCAAGTATGGTGTCCCCTGATAAAACATTTGATATGTTTATTGTGTTGCACTATGCTTTCCTACATTTATTTCAGATGTGTTTAAGGTTGGGGATTTTTTTCTTTGTTTTTCTTTGTTTTTCTTTTTTTCTCATTTTTTTCTTTTTTTTTTTAATTGAACATCTTTCATATGATGGTAGATTCCTGATTTCCCACCCCCTGCTCGCAAGTTTTAAATCAGATGTAATTTCTCTTTCATAATTTTTTTTTTCCTAGCTCATTGGAAAAATCCAGTTTACTTTAGTTTGCAGTGATGATTGTTTGCAAAATTAAATTAATAGCTAATCTCATTTTAGCATTCTGACCTGGTTATCAATTATAACACAAATAATTCAATCTATAATTAGTCCATCTGTTAACTGCTCAAGGTCAAGTGACTTAATTTCATTACAAACATGACACAAAATACTAAACAGAGATCTAAAATGACAGTTGATACTAAAGAAGGAGCCTATGTCTGTTTCATACTTCTGAAGTAATTGCGTCACTATATGTGACCATTTTTCTTAACTGGAATATATTTTGAGTCTTCACCTTCTCTGTGCTTCCTGCGCAGCATGTGGACAATTTCCCGCTTTTATATTTTTCTCCTCATGCCATGTTATTTTGTATTTCATTCTCCATTGGAAGGACTGCAGTTGATTTCCACAGTTCTATGACAGCATCTGCTAGCCTAAGGAATTCAGGTATCTTAATTTTCTTGATTTATTTTCCCATAGGTTTAGTTTATCTCTGACATCTGACAAACAGACAACAGCGATGCTGTTACATGAGTGTTCATATTCTTTTAAAAACTGGAAGTTATAAAAGGTCTTTTTTCCATCCATGCTATGAAGACCGGTATCCAACCTATTTTTATAAGCAGATGCGATAACAGGAAAAAAATAAATTCATTACCCCACACAGCTGAAAGTCTAGGTCAAGAAAGCAAATAACTACACAGTAAAATGCTCAAGTTCTGCAAGTTTAAACAAACAGAAAAGGGAAATAAAACTCAGTCACAAACCACCACGTTTTCATTCAGAATCTCAATTTAAACATAAACATTTAATTTAAATGTATTTATCTTCCCATTTGGGAAACCTGGTGTTTTGTTGGTTTTGCTCTATATAATAAAGTGGGACGTAAAATTAGAAAGAAACAAAACTAATAAGCCTTCTTACATTACCAGGAGACTTCAAGATGTGTTTCTTTAAGAAAGTACTAACTTTTGCATAGACTAGAGTGAAATTTGGAAACCCGGGAAGCTGGCATGCTGAACGCATCATAATTGGTATTTAATAAAAGATCTGTAGAGGCTGTAACAAGTCCATAGAAGTAAAGATTTTTCTAGAGGAGGCAGCCAGTATGCCCCAGGTGTGCTGCATAAGACCATAACTCTGAAGCCTAAAATGTACATCTATATTAGAAAAAGCTGGAGTGATGCAGGAGGGAGAAAGAGATTAGCAATGAAGTAGGTAAAGTGAGGTAATCTCCTTGTAAAATTTTGCTGGAGATAACACAAGTAATGTTTTGGTCTCACTATAGTGGACGTTAGTTAGTGGTGGGTTATTCACGCACCAGTTGGCTTCTTCCGACAAACCGATGGCAAAGAGACGGGAAGGGTCTTTGCTTAGAATTCCATTGAGTAGATTTATTCAGTGAAGGGTCCAGAGGCAAAGACAAGAACAATGGAGGGTCCGGGATTTTTATATGGGGGCGGGGAGAGCATCAGGGACCAATGGACTGAGGGGACAGGGGCGGTTCATGGGCGGGGCTGGGTAAGGGAACAATAGAGAAACTCTGGGGGAGGGACAAAGGGACAGGGCCAGTGGGAGAACGGGGAGGGAGGAGCTTTCTGGATCAGAGTCAGGAAAGGGGCAGAGAAACCCATGGACCAATGAAGGGAACAGAACTGGGTGCAAACTCACTGGCTCCTGCACACAAGTAACGTTTTGGTCTCACTATAATGCACAAAAGTGATTTTTTGACGCCCTATGACACCCTGCATGCTGTCTTGATTAACACAACAATGGTATTGTATTTGTTGTATTAGGTTTTTTACTACTAAATAGATAATGCAAAACCAAATATATTTTGTGATCAGGCTAAGACCTGAGGGTGTGAAATGTGACTTGCTTAGGCATTTGAACTCTAAATAACCTGAAACTAGATTTATACTGAATTTCTTGACTCTCATATAGCTCAGTATCAGGCCAATTGTATTCTGCAAGGTGTAAATTTTAATTTAAGATATGGAACAAAATCAGGTAGTTTCAGACCTGAGTGATGTGGTGGTTTGGGAGCCCAAAGCCCTTTTTGGTGTGGGACACAAGGCCAGAAGAGAAAAAAGAAGCTGTTTTGCTGTCATTTTTCTATCAGCCCGGTGATTAGAGAATGTCTGGAGAGAAAGAGAGATCAAAATATAAGCACCTTTGCTGGTTCAAACTTGTTTTTCTTGTTAATAAAAAAAGTGTCTTTTTATGATATTGTGTACTGTGGCATCCATTGCTCTCAGTTCTATGTGTGACTGGTTCTGTTTTGTATAAATACAACTAAAATTAATATTAAGTCGGTTCTAGAATACATGCACTGCAACTTGCTGGTGAGTTTTCTTACAAAAATGCTGCACAATGACAATTTTCTTTATGTCTGATTATTGAGATTATTTGACGTGGACTGGAACTCCTCCAAGAAAAGGTATTGTTGGAGATCTTTTCCTCCTGGTGCCCTATAGTTTGAGCAGTCTCAGTCAATGATTCTTATCTGAGAGGATTGTACAGAAACATCATTTGAAAATGTAGTAAGGGAACGGTGAGTTCTTGTAGCTCCAAGGTAAATGTCTTCCCTGTGAGGTACCTTTCTTCTTAAGTAAATATTTAAAGCCTTTTATGAAAATGGGGAACTCCAGCAGGGAGACCGTGGAAATAACAAATGAGATTATGGACCACTTGTCCAATGCTGCATCCTACTAGAGCAAATGTGTCAGTTCCCATTTCATTGGGCACTGGCTGAGCTCTTCTATTTCTGTTCAACTTCATGTTAAGAAATGGAAAAAGGCACCATCCTCACCTTTCTGAGGATTTTTTTTAAAGTTGAGTCAAGAAATATTTTTAGTTAGTGGTTGTTTCTGTTGAAGAAAAAAATGTTGGTTCGTATTTGACTGGATTCCTTTGTGTTTGAATCAGCTGCTATTATTTTCAAATTTAAGTGGAATGTCAGACTTCTTTGGTAATATGATATGAAACTACAGGAAACATTAGAGGACATGGCCCACAAAATGGGCAGAAGTCCTGATTAATCAAAGTTTAAAAACTTGAAATGAATGGCAATCACAAATTAGTTGCATTAATTATAGCATACTGCATGCTAACCTTTAATGTGGAGCATGCCTAAGGCTCTATTTGAGTTAACATTTTATTAATAAAGGCATCTAATTTGACACAAAAAGAATATTATTTTTATATATTTTGTTGTGAGAATTGTAAAAGCAGTGCTTTGCATTATTCTGATGTTTCTAACAGTCACACCACAGATGCACTTGGCCCTTTGCCTTTTGGATTATAGGCAAGACATAGAATGTTGTTGTTTGAAAGCTAAAGTAAATCAGGCTGTTATGAATTGCTAAATGCAAGATCAAACCCGTAATCCTCTTTGGACAACTGCTAGGAAAAGAAGGACAAAAAAATAAAACAGAACTCTCTACCATATTTTTCAGGCAGAACAGAATTTCTTGATTTGTTAAATCATATTCTTGCATGCTGGCTGATGAGTTTAAGAAGCTGTTATCATTGAGAATTAAGAAATGGCACTTAACAGTAGATGGGAAATGTTAGTATCAGGAACCAAAAGAAAATACTTTGATATTTCTGCAGATTCTTACCACCACTTGACATAAAAGTCTTGGCTGAGACAACATAAAACTAACAAGTATGTCTTGGAAGATAATTGATTGAGAAATACACAACAAAAGCTTTATGGAAGATTTGTTTTTCTGTGGTTGTCTTAAGGGGCAAACGCAATCCTTTATGCAGCACTTTGGCTCTATCACAGGTACAGCAAAAAATAAAGCATCTTTAGTGTAGATAAAACCGTTTCCAGTAACAGGATGCTGATCCTTAAGATGAGAACATTCTCATAACATCTCCCTAAGCAGTGATTCATTTTGGGTGCATGTGCACTGCACAAATAGAAGGCTGGAAATGCTTAAGACAGCTGATAGGAGTCCGTAACACAACACAAAAATTATTAGCAGTTGATTTTTTAATCAAAAACTTCTTTATATAATAATATTATGTTTAAAGGTAAATAAATTATTTTTTTCTTAAAATTTTTGTGATTGCGATTAAAATTGTGAGCTGTTAGATGCTGAGGAGTAGCATAGTTTACTTTAGTCAGTTCAAAAAGAAGGAGAGGAGGATGGGGTGAAGATTATTTAACAGGGATGTTACAGCAGAGATTTTCTACTCCTTTGTTTTTCTTCTTTTTTTTTAAAGCTGAAGCTTGATGAGATCTAATTTAAATGTCTTTGTTATATTTCTAGGTGTCTTAGGGATTAATCACCACTGAGAGGTGTGATTTAGCTGAATCCAGTGAAAATGTGAACTCAGTGATCAGGATGGAAGTTCTGCAAAGGGAACACTCCTAAGCCCTCTTTGGGTTTTCAGTACGTGGAGCTGTCAGAAACTCCCCCAGAGCCTCAGCTATTGCAATTTACAGTTATTCTGAGCTTCTGCAGAGTGCACCAAGCAAAATTTACTGGCCTAAGTGCTCTCTGCACGTGCATGAAGATCTGTTCAGAGCACTAGGCTGAGGTTTTATATATTTGAAAAACTCTGGCTAAAATTTAATAAATTGACCCTGAGCATTTGTGTTCTATTATCGTTGCAGAGTCTGTAGAGGAAAATGAAAGGACATCTGTGAATACAGTTACATGGAAATAAGTTACGGAAAATACTATTATCTACTTTGTAAACTAAGGAGGAATTTATTCACCTAACCTTACGTGGATAAGCCATCTAATCCAAAAAGATCATCTGGGATCACTGAGTGAAATACAAGAAATAGATCCACAGGGCAATTTATTCTCCCTATGTTACTCCTCTGACAGAATAGGGACAATTACTCTCCAGATGTACTCATCTGCCTTCACAGACAATAGAGTAGCCTTCACTGGCAGACTGGTTTTCATGGAATGGAATGTGAAAATATAAATAAATATTGGGAAAATTCTGGAATTTTCTTGCAGATATCAAAGACCTTTCCTCTTGCACTTTAGCCAAACATCTCTAGCCAATCTTCCTCACTCTGTTTTAGGCCTCTTCCTCTGGGCCTTTCAATAGAGACATGGAAACCAGGTCAGTGCATTCATTTTTGCAGAAATCTTTGCAACACTGCAGACTGTTTCCATGCTGTGGCCTCTTGTTTGACCTCATAATCTTTTCTGTGAGCTACCACCTCTAGTTCAGTCACACTTAAACTGCACACAACACTCACGCTGAGACTTCACTGGAGCAGCGAGAGGACAAATAATTTTGTGTCACTTCCGGAATCCACTTCTTTCCACAACTTGTGATAAGTTTATTGTTTTAAGAACAGGTTTTTGCATTCAGCAAGTTTCAGTTTCAGCAATTTCACTTGAGTTTGCCATGGAAATACGTACAAGATCCTAGATAATTTTCAGGCGTATTTTGGAGGTTCTGAAAAAAATTTACAAAGAGTGAGAGACTTTCCTCTTATCCTTTTATAGCATTATGCAAGTTTTTATTTGCAACTGGTTTTGCTATAATTCCTACTATTTTGGTTTTAAAAATGGAAATCACCATCTAAAGTAATAAATCCTTCTGCAGTATATGCTTGTACCATATTTTTGTGAGATTCTCTGTGCTTTAGGTACTGAAGATGCTGTAATTCCTACAAAATGTTATCTGTATCTAATGCCATCTTTGATCTCAGTATTCTTCTTTACAATGTTTTATTTTGTTCTTGTTTATTTTTTCTTCTTTGCTTCTTTTTTTAGAGGGTAAAGGGAAAAAGAGAAATCCTCTTCACGACTTCAAAAAAACAGGCGAGCTGATGCTCATTAAAGTCAATAAAACACTGGAAGTAAAAACTAAGCTGTTAAATACCACAGAGCAATGTGCAAAGAGATGCAGCAGGAACAAGGGCCTTTCATTCCCTTGCAAGTAAGTTATGTATCTCTTTTGTTTATTTTTTTTCCCTAAGGAAATATGTATAACAGCTTTTGACCAAAGGTCTCTCTGTAATTGTCATCAGTGGTATGAAAAAAATAAAGATTGTGAATTTTGATTTCAGTAATCTTGCTCTACCTGTCCAGAGAGTGCCAGTCTTTTCTGAGGCTTTGTCTGAGTTCTGTCTTCTTAGCATGCCCAATCTGTAATCTTTTCCGTAACGTAGATGAAAAAATGTACTCATGTTAAGATGTGGATGACTTGGGCTGCAATGTAGCGTTCGGTGAACATTTCTGAGATTTTTTATGTCTCTTATAAAATGGTTATTGTCATACATCACAGCTGCAGTATTTCAGCACCACTTCAGACCATATTCTGTCTTCATTCTTTGCACATTACTGCTGCTGAAATCAATGAGAACTTCACACATGGAGCACAGATACATGCCCTGCTGAAGTTCACTGGCAATCTGCGAATACTGCGAATCTGATACAATGGAATCAAACCCGGGCTGTGGACAGCTATCCTTCAGCATCTGCTGTCTCTTAGAAACACATCATGCAGCTGATTGCTCGTCTGCCTTTTACATATTCTCTACTATTTTTCGGAACAAATCACTGTCATTTTTCTGACGTGTGAGACTTATATGATCCCCCCGGCCTCTCTTAGTCTAGACCATTAGCAATCAATGAAAGGCCATGAATGCAGAAGAATCTTGGAGAGAGTGGATGACTTCTGTACTGGTGAGTACCGGGCTAAATGTGAGCCTGAACTTGGAATGTAAAAAAGTTTTGACAGTTGGTACAAATGGAAGCTAGACCAAATGTGACAACAAAAGCTCTTCCTTGGCAGAGAAGGTTCTCAACTGTGATTTAATTCTTCTGTAAGCCTTTAATTCCACTGCTGCAAGATCTCATTTGTATCGTTCTGTACTCTGACTATTTATATGTGTAAACAATGAGCAGAGTTAACTTCTTTCAGATAGAAAATATTTTCTAGGCACTAATATTTTTCACATGGTACAAACCACTCCTTTCCCTGTTGGCAGAGCTTCCATTGATGTCATTGCCAAGAGGATCAGGTTGTGTTCAATACAGCAAGACATGCTTGTGTTCTGATGAGCAGCAACAAGGAGTATTGCAAAATTAAGGATCACAGTATAAAATAAATTCTGAATAATGCCAAGCAAACAATTCTGTATTCTAGCATCAGCTTAGGAAAACTTTCTCAAGCTATTTGTAGTTGCTCTGGATGATATCTTTTGTGTTCAGAAAATAAAAAGCAAGTTAATATATGTGTTTATTCCATTTTATAATAAAATTAATCTAGAATGTCTCTGAATTTTTAAAATGTTTTCATATTTTGTAGAATTTTAGGGGTTTTTTTAAGTGAGATAGCATCTGATGGATATCTTAAGGGGCAAATTCTTCCTTAATAAGTCCATACAACAATGCAGAGGAGCCATGAGGGACTTTGAGAACACAGCTTGGAAAAGTCCTGCTCACAGATAACAGAATGGCAATCTGTCATGCAATTACTTTGCACTGAATATGGAAAAGGATTGCAAATCTGATGACTTATTCTCTGAATTCCTGTTTTCCCTGGCAGGCTTTTCGCATGGAAGGTGCTAAAAACCTGCTTCAACAGTAGAGCTGTAGGTGATCATGTCTTGCCTGTGCTACCACTATGCAGCAGAGCACATGGGATTTTCTTTTCTGGGATCTCAGAACATTCTTGTGGTTTCCCTTTTGGCCTCATATGAGTCCTGTTGTAGTGTGAACTGTTCTTTGATGCCACTGTAAACACACATTTTACTTGTGTTCCCTTTTAAAGGATCCAGTGATTACTAATGTTTCCCTTTTATTCCTAGGATCCCTGTCTTTAACTTCGTACCGGCACATGGTTACTATAAGGTGAAATTAGTTGCCAACTGAAATGAAATCCAATTAGCTTCCTGCCTGCTGTGGGAGCATTCTAAAATAAGAAGCAACACAAAATGACATTTTAAATGCTTGAAATATGAGACTTGAAATTTCCTATGTTTATTGACATTTTCACTGCTTGATCCTCATGCTGCATATCCACACAGCAATTCTCCATCACTTGGGTCACAGCACCGACGTTTTATTTTCTGGATGCAAACTTTATGTAAAAATGAAAAATGGAATTGCTTTGTAACATAATTGTGACAATAGCACTGGGACCAACAGCATCTGGGTCTGTGCAGTGTGAGGTACACAAGCAGGAACAGGGTTACGTTTCTTTTTTGCCAGAAGGAGGTAAAGCAGCAGATTTCAGGCACTACAGGCTTGTAAAGGTTCAGGCACTCCTTATTTTCTGGGGGGAAAAAAATTAAGAACTTTCTTCATTATAAGTTTCTGTATCCCTTGCAAGTACATTTTGAGTTATTTTATTGATTAATCATTAATCCTTGCTGGTTTTAACTCTGACACTTTTTTGTTGAAGCTAATCTATGTCACTTTTCAGAACAGATGTTTCCTCTATTCCCTTGCTGTCATGCTTGCACAGATCTTGTTCATTTCCAGCTGAGTTACAAGATTCTTATCTAGACTTGTTTCTTTTTCATAGTGTTATTCCTAAAATCGTCCATCAAAAAACTCCTTAAATTCATTTATGCTGTGTTTTTGACTTCATAAATCTGTGCATCTTTATCTGCCTTCCCTATCAGTTTTATCAAGCTGCTGCTGCTGCTAAGCTGTTCTATTCCTTTGTTTCACCACCCTTTCAGTCCATTACCCCCACTGTTTTCCTACAGTCATCCTTGCAGTTTTTCTCACTACAATTCCTATGGATGAGGAAAAGATAATATAGTTATTATTTTACTGGTTATGCAGGTGACTTTTGCAGGTATGTCCCTTCCTTAGCTGCAAAGTTGTCACAGTCTTATCCTTTTTTATCTGCTCGGAGTGTCTGTATTTACACAGGAAGGGATTTCAGTATAAACAACAGAATTTCGGTATCTGATAAGAAAATCTACAGACTATCTCAGTACAAAGAGAAACAAAAAAAATTTTTGTGATCGGCACTATCAGTAGAAGAAAGTCCAAGAATTTGCTCAAATATGTAGACTGTGGAAGTATAAAAACCCTCCAGATTTGGGTCCAAGAAAAGATTGTTAGAAACTTTTATGTGCAGAAGTGGTTGAAGCCAAACTGGAAAGAAACCAAAAAGGCAACTGAAAGGCAAAAACTGAAAGAATTGTTTGTAAACAGTGCATTCTGCATTCCCACTTTAGGAGGGAGGAGCGGAAACGAGAATGTAATTGGAAAGGCAGGAAAGGTCAAGGATATTTTTGTGAAGATGGAGTTAGAGGCACTTGGATATGCTCAAATTTGAGAATCAGCCAGAAGAGAACAGAAGGCTGCACAAGGGCAGAGGGATGAAGGTTAGCAGGTTGGAAACATTCAGAGTCAACAGAGTAGAGAGAGCAGTTGGATGAAAAATCTGTTTGGTGATGGAAACGATAATGAAGATGATGTTTGAAAGAGAAGACTGGGAAGATTGGATAGGATCTTGTAGTATTTTTAACTGAAGCCAGCAAGATCTCACACGGAAAGCTTGTATGGCGAAATAAATGAAGATCAAGGAGTTTTTTGTTGAGGGATGCAGTGCTGAGGAATATGGAACAGCCAAAATATGGATGAAGTGTAAGAAATCTGTATGTCTTTTGGATATTATCAAGTAGTGTTAAAATGCCTTCTCAGATCATAATGAAATATCTCAGAAGGTATGAGGTTAGTGACAGAAGTGTAGATTTTGTGGTAGGCTAGAGGAAATAATGTCAGTGATTTGTTATTTGGTTCGAATGAAAAATTAAGGAAAAAACACCTATGGAGATTTTTTCTTCTTTTTCTTAAATTTCATTATTGGAATAACTATTGCCCCCTCCAAGGTGGTCAATTGTATTTTTAAAATCCTTTAACATATTTTACCTATACTTAGATACTATCCTTTCAAAACTGTTTTAGGAGGAAAAGGTCTGCATTTTTCATTTCAAGTATCAAAAGAAAGTGTTTTTACTCTTCAGATTTCTATTTGTCTTTCTTGCCCTCCCCCATATCCAGTCAATTCAGCATGCATTGTACTCACTCCTAGAAAGCAGTTACAAATAAGAGGAAAAAAAAAGAAGAAAAAACCAAGCAAGGACAAACTCTAGGTACACTATCACAGTTTGGTTTATTCATAAAAATAAACATAACCTTGTTTTTAAACAACTCTGTTTTTCTAGGCAAGAAACAGATTCCTTGTGCTTGAATTTTCTTCAAACTATCAATGTGAGATACTTAACTATTTCAGAGACAAATTTTAAGCATAGCAGAGAAGATGTTCTAGTCTTCATGGTTTTTTCCCAGAAAGCAGCATAAGTGAGGACAAAAATGCTGTCTCAGTCACATTTATCTAAGTTTTAAAATAAAGATCTTTAATGACAAGGGAACTCTTAGATTAGTGTGAACAACCAAACTGGTATTTAATGTAATGACCACATCAATTTAATTTCTTTGTTTCTTTGCTCTTGTCAGCACAGTTGTGGGTTTAAATAGTAATTTGGACTGTTTCTCTGACTTTCCCAGTAAAAATAAATCTGATGTCATTGCATGCTCCTTGGCAGGCCATGTGTCATTATTATAAACCACACAGAGATTTTTCTCTCATCCAGATTTTCTTTGCAGGGCTTTTGCTTATGACAGAGTTACAAAACGGTGCCATTGGTTATCCTTCAACAGCTTGACAAATGGTGTGAGAAAGAAGCAAGACCATGCGTTTGATCTGTATGAAAAGAAGGGTAACTGATTTATTTACTGATCTTGTTTTTCCAGCTAGGGAGTGGGAAAAAAAGCCCTGAGGTCAGTCAGTGGTGTTTTGGTTATAGGAACATCCTGGGCATGGATGCTTTTATGCATTTTGAAAGCTGCATCCTTCAGTTTTATTTACACATATCCTGAGTTTGTTGTCATGCAGGTCTGCATACTCGCTCTTGGCCAGTTTTCCAATCTACATATTTGCCTACCATCATACATACTTGTTTGAATTTTGCATGTCAGTTTGCTACTGAGCAGCTCAGTTGTATGGGTTACCATTTATTACTTAATATTGCTCTTATTTACCTCATTAATAACAGGATATTAAGTTCTCGGACATGGAGTTTTGTTCAATCAGATACATTCGAAACATTTTCAGGATTTTTTTGGGGGTCAGATAGTGATCAATAATTGGGGAAAAAAAAAAAGAAAGGCATGTATGTCAATAATTAAACAGTATTTTGAATAATTAAGTATTTAAGGGCTAATTATATTATTTTTATGTGAAAACAAATGATGAGCTTTAATTCTTCATACATTAACCAAATCCATAATTCTCTTCTATTTCAATAGACTATGTCAGGAATTGTATCATTGGAAAAGGAGCGGACTATAAAGGAACAATATCTGTTACCAAAAGTGGTATCCAGTGTCAGGCCTGGAATTCAATGATCCCCCATGAGCACAGGTAAGAGTTCAGGAGCAGAGACAGTGGGAATAGTGCTCAGACAGCTTCCATAAAGCATAAGAATTTATGGGAAAACTAACCTTAGACGACAACATCTCTTAGGTATATTCTTGCCTTTCTCCAAGAGATGCCATTCTCCAGATCCCAGAAAATCCTTATCTTGTTGGACTTTCTCCAGAGAAGTCTCTCCTAATGCCAGCCTGTGTGTCTGTATCCATTCCTTTCCTGTGTTGGGTTGGTTTTTTTTTAAGCTGTTTATATCCTTTTGATCTTTTAGCTACTGGCAGAAACAAAATACCTGCATTATTTCAGCCCAGGGTCTGGAATTTTGTCACTGTTTTCCAATTGACTCTCAAGGAATGAGCAATTTTGAAAACCACATTATTAGGAAGCGGGAGATATTAGACCACCTATTTGCTTAGTGTACAGTATTGTTAGTATATTTTGCATAGTTACTGTCAATTCTCTGTTATTTGTAGAATATGTTGAACTCTATGGAGCACTTAGGCCAGGCAACAAATCCATGCAAAAGACTGAAGTGACTATTGAAATCCTTCCCTTTAGATCATACAAGCAGTAACTAAAGACTGAGGGAGCATGTTTGGGACTTAACGTTTCAGGTTAGGACCTGGTACAGTGAGAAACTGAGGCCAAACCTACACCTTGGGCGTAAATCTAGTTGAGCTCTATTGGCTAAGGAAAAAGAGAAGAAAGCCAAAACCTGAAGCCAGTAAGAGTAATGGTAAAAACAGATTCATCTCCAACAAATATTCCCGGAAACTAGTAAAAGGACTATGAAGATCTGGTCCACTCTTTAACCACTTCTCTTTCAATGTTTTTGTACTGGCTTTAGCCATATAGGTAATAAAACCTTAAGAGACAAATCCAAAGTGTCCTCTCACCCATAAGCATGCTATCCACATTGCTGCCTTTTGCTCCAGACTCCCAGTGTCAGCAATTTGTTTAGGAGGAGCCAAACTGGACATCTCTAGTGAGGAACTGGGCTGTGCACTGCTCAGTCCTGTTCTGACCAAATCAATCCAGTGTGCAAGAGGATATCTTGGAACAACATTAAAAGGCAGAGGGTACTTGAGTTCTGTCCTCTTATGATGTGTTTCAAAGCTGAGCCTCAGGCTTGGACTTACTGGACTTGACTCTTACAGTATAGACGGCAGTGTCTGCTTTTCAGTTTGGGACCAGACCTGTTCTTAACTGGGAGCATACCATAAGTACCACCAGATCCCAAAGCAAGGACTTCTTGAGACTCAACACCTTGAAGTATATATATATCTTAATCTTTCAGAAGTCAAATAATTCTAAATCATTACAACCTAAGCAAGAATGAGCATTTATTCTACATAATATACATGTGACTTTCTTTAATTAAGGAAAGGAAAGTGTCTGGATAGCACACATTATCACTAAATTGCATTTTAGTATACAGCATACACTGTTTTATCACATACACAGTTTTTTATCCAATGCTTTTGGACAGCCACTCTTCTATGATGAATTTTATGAGAATGACTCTTCTCCTGCCTTGTGCAATAAGTTTAATTTTTAAAAGGTCACCGGATAAATGAGGTGGCTGCATGCTAATTTTGTTTTTCAACATCAGAAAATATGATTTCATCATCAGAGACATGAGGGAGATGGGAAGAAGCAGACAGTAGTGGTGTGTTTGGAACTTATTAGTACAAAAGACATAGATTTTTAGGTCAGTTTTTCTCAACATCTGATTATCACAAAGTGCCATTGGAAAATAAATCCTTTTTTCATATTTAAGGGAGAAATGTATTTTAATGATTTTTAAAATATATTACAAAAAAGAATGGAAATAACTTGAAACTTTAAACTTTTGCTTCAGTCTAACAAGTCATATTTTCATTTATTTGTATTCCATTAGAACACGGAGACTCCCAGCAAAATCCAGCTTTCTATTGCTGTCATCTAAATCCTAATACAGATTTTAAGACTCAGAGAGTTTTAAATTGATAAATGCAATGTAAAAACGGCTCAAAGAGAAATGGTCAAAGAGTAGACCAGTACTTCATAGACTTTTGGCTAGTTTCCACGGCTTTTGTGTGGTTGAATCTGTTTTTACCATTACTCTTACTGGCTTCAGTTTTTGGCTTTTTTTCTTTTTTTCCTTACCTAATGTAGATGAACTAAATCGTGAATTTTAGGAGTGGCCCTTTCTTCCATTTCTGGGCAGGTCTTTACTGCAATTCATCTTTTCTTCTCTCAAGAATGTTGCTTCAGTACCTGTTGAAGCCATTTGTATATCTGACCCATCTTGTGTTCCTAGTGCTACCCATTTAGGCTTTTTAATGTTCTTACAGCATATCTGATGTAATTTGAGGTGACTTTTCCCTACATTTTCTAATGAGCAGAAAAGTAAAATGAAATATTCTAATACGCACTGACATAAAATTTTCATACATCTGCAGGTTGGAATGTCTCATCAGAAATGTTTTCCTGGGGCCTTTTATTAAAAAAAGTTTAGGATACTTACTTTATAAGATATTATAAGACATTATAAGACAGGAAAAACAGAAGCAACAATTTTATAGGCAGCAGGAATGACATAAAAATTAATCTCTTCAAGCACCAAAAATTTAAAAATCCACTTTTATGTAATGCTTCCAACATTGCATTGACTAGAGCCACAATGTGATTAACAGAGGTATTTGTCACTTCAGTTAGTTCAAGTATTTCATTAATGGGAATAAAACTTGAATAAAATGTCACACATCAAAATTTTCTTCTTGTTTCTCTGTCTCAAAACACTCAAAAAAATATTAGGTATTTTCAGAATAAAAGGTGCATTATTTGTGATATTTCCACCAAAGCTTAAATATTGATTTAAAAAAATTGAACAAATCTTATAAATCTCAAAAATTAAATAAATTAATGAAGTTCAGTTACAAGTTTTATGTGATACCCTGTGTAGGTAGCCCAGTATTTCAATTAACAAAAAAACCTTCATGTGACAGATCTCTGAATTTAAGGTGTTTTCTAACTACAGAGATTTAGCCGCTGTTTCATGTAACAGGCAGTGAAATGCCACTGGGTTTGTCTGCAATGGGCAGCCTGAATGTGGCCATGAGCTGTTGAAGTGGCATTGAACAGACCAGCTCTGGGGTTGGGTTCCTTACTATGGGGTTAGCTGTTCCTTATTTTGTGGGGAAAATTAGCTAGCATTGCTTTTATGTGTAAATATTTATATACCTCTGTATGTCAGTGTGTGTGTGATGGTTTCTCTAGATCTAAGAACATACTTTTTCAGATATCTGAGAAGGCAACACCTTGACCCTGGACATTTTAAGTCAGCTGGGGTGCTGTGAAATGTCTGCACATATACAATGCAATTATGAGTGGGTCTGTAAGTAGCAGACCCTAAGGTGACAACAGTGGGGCTTGTGGCAGAACATGAAGGAGCACAGCTAAAATGGCATCTGGGGAAATTTCTTGTGCTGAAATGCAAAGCAGTCCATGGTTTCAGGCACTGAAAGCCTCTCAGCAAGGTGTAGCACACACTCGGTCACACTCACATGCTCCTGATGATCAGTTCTTGCTGCTGCCTGACCGGGGATGCAGAGAGGTTTCTCTGCTTGTGAGTTTCACATAGGAGGTGCACTGGGCCCAGATGGACCTGTTGTATGTGCCAACACACACAGGAAAGACAGACCTCACGTGGCTACAGATCCAATGAACCCCTATGCACCCAGGGCTCCTGGAGGAGGGTACAGTGCAGGCTGGCAGGGAGTGTGTGACTGACTGCCTCTGGCTCTGCCCAAGATAGTTGGTTCTGGACAGCTGAGGGATGGGAGTAAAACTCTCTAGAGCACGCCATGGGCTAGACAAATTGTCCCAGATTTAGGCCATTTAGGTTGAGTAATCCCAACTGAAGATGTGTATTTGTGTACAGACAGATATTTGGGTGTGTGCATTTGCTTAGGCAGGGTGGAGGGAGAAGGAAGCAGAAATGTGATTGTTTCTAACTATTTGTAAAAATAGTATGATTAACCCCAAAGTTTGCATGCTCTTATACTGTAATGATTGTCATTTTAAAACTAGCTTTTTGCCTTCGAGCTATCGGGGAAAAGACCTGAGGGAAAACTACTGTCGAAACCCCCGAGGGGAAGAGGGAGGCCCATGGTGTTTCACCACCAGTCCAGAGACGCGCCATGAAGTCTGTGACATCCCCCTCTGCTCAGAAGGTAACCTGGCACAGCTTCTGCAGAAAGCTGCCTTTGCTCTGCTGACAGTAGCTGCACAGAATTTCCAGTAATCACTTGCTCATGGCCTTTAGAAAAAGATGATTTCTCAGCGAGAGTAACACATACAGCAAGAAAAGAAATTGTCAGAGGAAGAGGAGATCTTGTTATGTTCCAGTATGCTGGAAAGTTTCAGGCTCAGCAGCTTTTTTCAGGTTATGGAGGAGCTTGAACAATGAAGTTGTGCTGATCACACAAATGTGACCCTTTGTTTTTGTTCGTCTAGCCCATAGTGAACCCATTAACAATTTCAGTATTACTATGTGATAAAATCATCTAGTGCCACTCCATGGTAAAATCAGCTTTTCATCTTCTCTTTGATGAAAAGATAGATACTGGATTACAAGATGAAAGCTTAAGATAAGCATGCATTTTATGTTTTGAATAAATACTGTAAATAAGTATAACTCTTTACAAATCCAACCCCATTTGACTTTCAAGTCACAGAATTTGGAAGACATTTTATATGCACCATTGCATTTGTTGACTTTTAAGTTCTGTTAACCTCCAAACTAAGCTCTTATATCTTGTTAATGAGCCATTTCAGTTCCAGTCAATCAACGTATTTAAATCTTCAAGATAAGATGCCTTTAATTTTCCTGCTAATGTGTCACATGCAATAGCTATGCTGTCCTTAGGAAAGGAAGAGGAGAGGGAGGGAGGGAGAGAGGAAAAGAAGGAGGAAGAGAATCATTTACAAGGACCTTGAGAATTTGTTAAAACATCTCATTTAAAGATAAACTTATGTGAGTTTCAGATGAGACCTGGAGCTCACTTCAGGACAAAGACTTCGGTAGCCAATGTTTGTGATATCTGTAATTCCATAAAATAGTATTTTCTAAATGATCCTTCCTCACAATTATTCTAATTAGGGAGTACTTGAGAAGTTTGTCTACAGTTAATTCTGGTGAATTTATTTTATATTTTCAGACCTCTCATTCTAAATTTTGTTCAACAATGCTTTCAAATTCCTTTGGTAACTTTTGCCCACTCTCCCTCCACGCACCCTACCTACTTTCCTAAACCAGGACTGAAACTGTATCTTAGTTTAAGCTGCCAAAAACATTGTTATCAAAAAGATACAGTACCATATGTAGCTGAAAGTGCTGGGTATTTAAACAGACATACTGTACTGCACTAAAATTGGGATTCAGCCATTATTCTGCACTTGTCCTGCAATTATACTATGACTTAGAATGATTTAGAATAATAAATGGTGTTTAATTAGATTATATCGCCTTTAAAAAATACTTCTTCCTTAGCTATATGTCTCTTTCTCTTACTAACCATAAGTAATTAGTAAAAATCTAATAGGAGCATGAATGCCTCTAGTAGCTCACCCCTACCTGCTTCAAAACTATAAGTGTCCTATAAAGTGATATACAATTTAAGCATCAGGGTTAGCTCTAACAGATACAAATATATTCCAAAGGGCATTACACATACCAACCCAACAGAAAGATACCATTTTTTAATACCTCTTTAGGTTGATTTCAATATATAAGAGCAGGGACATGTTGGGGTTTTTTTTGTTTTTTATTTGTTGTGGGGTTTTTTTTGTGGTATAAGTTATCAGTGTAATAAATAACTAATAATGTGTATTTTTTTTTTCCTAGTTGAATGCATGACCTGCAATGGAGAGAGTTATAGAGGGCCAATGGATCACACCGAGACGGGCAAGGAGTGTCAGCGCTGGGATCTTCAGAGACCACACAAGCACAAATTTCGTCCAGAGAGGTAACCTCTCCTCCTCCCCAAGCAAGACCATGTGGTCATAATTTGAAAATTACACATGTTCTGGAACCAGTTGAGCAAAACTAGCGTTAGGTCAACTGAAATTTATGGAGTTCACCAGTTTTAGATGCTTGGGCTCCTGGCCCTTGGTGTAAGCTGGCTACTGTCACGATGGAGATGCAGGATGGGAGTCGGGGCTGTTTTGTGCAGTTCTGGTTATATCTCATGCCTGATTAGTGTAGTGATGTGCACCTACTGCTTTAATTGATCAAAACTTTCTCCCTAGCTTCACTGACAGTACGTAAATAACCTCTGAATATTTCTGTATATATTGATATGCAGCTGCAGTCAGCTTAAATACCTTAAAGTGATCACATAGTAAATAATGATTTAAAGTCATAAATTTTTGTTAGATTTCTTAACACAATTAATGAATATTAACTTCCAATATTGTCAAGTAACAATATTCTCCTTTTTGCAATATTGAATAGCTTTAAAGCTGTAGGTAATCTTCCATTATAATCACATTCAAGATGCCAATTTGTTTCACCAAAGTGTTTGCCCACTACATCTGTTTTTTCACCCTGGGAAAGGATTTAATCATTCTGTTTAGAATTTTATGAACATGGATTTTTTTTTTCTTAGACTTTTTTGGTGTTTTTGGTTTTTTTTTAATTTTGGCACAGATTCACAGTGCTGAAAGTTGAGTCAGAAACAGCAAGGCAAATTTCATCCCTGTTAGGGTTGGTTCTAGAGGGCCAAATTCACCCAACTGGAAAGGGTCATCTATAATACATACTTCTGAAAGTATTCTGGTAGGGAGGGGGTGTGCAGGCGTTAGGCCACACAGGAGGGGGCTCTCTGTTCATCTCAAACTGGACTACAGTTTCATTTTAGTTTTATTCTGTATTTTGGCTTAACTCCATTTATATATATTGTTTTTAGTAAATTTAAACTGCCAGATGAAGATTGCAAGAATCAACAAAACCAGAATGATTAAGGTCTTCCACTGAAAGTATTTTTTATATGTTAAAGTGCTTCACTAAATAAAGCATTATTTTTATTCTAAGAAATTTGGGTACTGGTAGATTTTAGAAAGCCTTATTATTCAGCAGAATATTGAGGATCTGCAGTTTTGGAGTTTACGTGGTATAATCTGTTTTTTCCCTTAGCTTGGATGATCTGCTTCATGAATAATAGCAGGCTATCCCATTGTCCTGCCACAATAAATATTTTGTATTAGCAGAGTGGGACTGAAGATAATCTGTTTCTGAGTTTTGCCATGCACTTACTGTGCATTCTAGAATAAGTCACAGAAACAGTTTTGTTCCTTGGGAGTGAAACATTTATAGAACTCTTGGGTACAAAAAATAATAATTTTACTGTCAGGAGGAAATTTCTTTTTTTCCATTAATTTCTGATTGTTTGCAAAATGACTTTTCAGACTAACCACAGTCTTACGAACAATCATCTTCTTCTTTGAAATAATTCCTTCAGAGAACATCTTCTTGAGAGTTTTCAGACAGTAATAAAGTGCTTTTTTTAAAACAAAAAGCAACCCATCCAGATTGAACTGATCTGTATTGGCTTTCAGAATAGTAATGTAGTCCAATGTATTTCTGATACACTGATGTTAATTAGCTCTGTGGGCAGTCACTAAAGGTAGTAACAATAATACTTTGATTATACCAGATTTTTAAAATGTTATGGGCTTTGGTTTGCTGGTTTGTTTTTTTGTCATAGTTATGTAAGTTGAAAATTAGAGGTCTGGAACAAATGACCCAGTAAAACACAGCAGTCTCTAGAGACACTTACAGTATATCATCCAGGTGTAATGTAAATAACCTGGAAACCAGGAAGGACTATCTGGACAGATTTAAACGTATTTTCATTTATGGCTTCATCAGTTGCAATGATGAAGAAAAGGAATAAAGATGTTAATCTTTTCAAATGCTCCAGTCTACCTGCTGTTGGACAGTGCTTTTGGCTTAGGGTAAATACAACTTACTTTTCTTTTTTGTCACCTCAGTGATTTGTTCCTCATTTACTTCCCTCAGAGGTCAGTTACTGAAGTTGCTTACTGTCTGCTTAGATGTGATTGAAGCTAGCAGAAGGAATCCCCCCAAACAGCTCCTGCATGGCCCATTTTTAGCTATTTGTGGATGCAGAATTATATTCTGAAATTCCACTTCTCTTGTGTACCCCTCACAGGCACAGTTATGCCTCAAGATGGAAGGAAGACCACTGAGGATAATGTCTTGGGCATAGAGCAGCATAGGGAGGAGGAGTTTTTCGCCTTTTCTGCTCAAACTCAAATATTCTGTGAAAATATTTACTACATGGAGGAAAGTAGGGTTGAAGTGTAGCATAGGAGGTGAATAACTACAGATATCCTTTTATTAGTCCCCTGGTTTATATCTTTTGTATGAAATTTTACTTTATAGAAAATCAAGTTTCCAGTCTTGCTTGTGTTTTAAAACAAAACAAAGAAGAAAAGAAATATTGGTAGGAGCTTTAGATACTAAGTTTCATTTTAGTTCCAGGAGAGCTGGAGATCAGCATCTGTCTCTTTAAAAAGAGTAACTTATCTCTTTGGCTAATACTCTTCCCCCTCTTCTCTAGAAACTGAGATAAAGTCTTGATTTCGACACCAAATATGTATCTTGATGCTTCATTTTATTTTTGACTGTGAAGTACAGCTACTGCTGTTTCAAGGGGGGAAAAAAGGAAATATGTAGAGTTCTGAAAGATCTCTGAAACCTCAGGCTCTTTCTTCGGTCTAAGAAAGGGGTGTGTGCCCAAATGTACTGGGGAAGGAGGAGTGTGCACAACAAAGAGACAGCTCTCAGGGAATCCTGCATAGGCTCACTGTTGAATTGTTTGAAGCCCTGTTGTTTAGCTTATTGCTATTATTTCTTTCTTAAAGGTGCTAGTTGGCCTTTTGTAAAAGAATTGTTTCTTGCTGGGTGTGAAGGAAGGCAGAAGCCTCCGTGAATGTTGGGGGAAGAACCATTGACTGGGAAGGCTGGTTTTCCTCTAGGAAAGGACACTTAGGTCTAGTAGGTGAAAAGATATGGCTCACAGGCACTACTCCATCCCCCAAAGACACTCAGAGCTTGATCCTGGAAGAAATCTCCCTAAGTTTTAGTTAGTAAATAACACATTTTTGACATACTGTGAGAACATGCTGTATAATATTAGGAAGGATGGAGCATTGAGTGCTGAGATAGACATTTGTAGTCTAGAACACAGATTCTTTACATCCTCAGCTGTTTTGAATGCTTTTTGTGAGCTATGGCTGCTGATACTTTGCCATTCCTGGACTCACCTTGGTTCTTGGGTGATGACACGCACTTTCCACGCTATTTGACATGGAACATGTTCCACCAGCATCAAAGCTCATCACTGCACCTACTGGGTGGCCAAAACCATCTCATTTTCTGCTGTATTATTAGCCCATCAACTATTTCCTTGGGGAATCCTTGGACACAACTTGTTCCTTTGAAGTCTGTCTTATAACTAGCAGAAAACAGGGTACTGCTGCTAGATCCAAAATTACCACATTCTTGACTGCCATTGAATTGTCAGTTTGGTGAGGTTTCTCAGTTTGGTGAGGTTTCTTCTTGGTTGTTTTGTTGTCATTTTGGGTTGTTTTTTTTTTTTTAATTCTACTTCAGTCTTATGCTTGTCGCTTGTATAGTTGAAGGAACCTGACTTTTCCAAAGAAATGGGGGATCAAGGTGCAAATGAGTCAAAATTAGCATGATCATTTGACAGAAAAAGCATCCTAGCAAAAACATACACTTGTAAATCATATTTTCCTCTGCTTGTGTGAAGCACATCTGCTTGCAGTTGTAAATGGATTCAGGTTCCCAGGTAGTTAACTTTATTGTTCTCTTACATACTTTTCATGTTTCCCTCAGGGGCAAATCTACTTTTTGTTTCTTTTGCAAACGTATTTCAATAAAACTGGAAAGCCAAGACCATTTGCATTCACTAGAGAAAAAAACAAAAACCTATGCATTTATCTCCTTGAAGTTTACAGATGTTAGTATCATGTACAAAACCCCCCTGCTTATCTTGGACATCTGTCTGATCATCAGTGATGGCTGTAAGAATGTGGAAACATTTAAATAGCAAAATAGTATCAAGTCTTAATGAGATAAAGTAAGGAGGAAGTTATTTCCTTTTTTCCCTCCTTCTTTCCCCTAGTGCTTGAAATGAGGGCATGACCAAAAATGAGCTCTGTTACAAAAATGGGGCTATCATTAGTAGCATAGCTACCCAAAATAGCTTCCAGTTTGAACCTAGGGCTGTTGCACTGAAGAGCCTGTTTTCTTAATGAGCCTGGCATGGCAGGCAGTATTTAGATAATCCACATTTAATTGGTCTATTTCAAAAAAATGAGTGGCTTAAGTGTCTGGTCATCAGTTGACAGACACAAGAGCAAGAGTTTAGCAATTAGTGGAGTTACCCTATCCGGTACCCCATGCATTAGCACAGCAGGGAGTCCCCTCAGTGGAGGTCTGACTCTGCTGCATATTTGGAAAGTGTTTATATGTTATTAACTTTCTAACAGCATTAAAGGAGTATTTGCATCCATCCTTCAGGATCAGACCCCAGGTTAATAGGAACCGGCTCTTGTTTGCCTCTGCTGAAATCTGTCCTTTAAGCACCTTGTAGAAGGCAGTGCAGTGTTGCCAGGAAGACTTCCCTGACACGTTTCTCATTGTGGTTTGCAGATATCCTGACAAGGGCTTTGATGATAATTACTGCCGCAATCCTGATGGCAAGCTGAGACCATGGTGCTACACTCTTGACCCTAACACCCCCTGGGAGTTCTGTGCAATTAAAACGTGTGGTGAGTTCAAGCAAAATTTATTACTTCCTTTTCCTTTCCAAAATCTGGACACAGATATTTCAAGTAGTGTAGGACCACCACTAGTTCATTCATTACCCTTCGCTAGCTTTTAAAACATAGCTTTCAAAGAGGGTTTCCTATAAACACTTTATATTTAACCTGGACAGGAAAGTAGAGTTGTGTGTTACTTAACACTGGAATAAATGTATGTCTTACATACTGTAAATTGCATTAAAATGTAGGAGAATCAAGAACTAGAAAAGTGAGGCAACAAAATCATGAAGATCTCATGTGCAGTTAGTTTGGCCATGCTGGACATTTGCATTGTCATTTGAGAGTATCAAATATCATTTGGTGCACACACACCCCATCCCTACTCAGTGTCCTCTGCCAGCACCTCTTCGTTGCTTTGCAGTTCTAGGCCTTGGGTCCTGCACATTAATCACTCTTGTGCTGGAGACAGAATTATTAATTTCCTCGTGGGTCTCTCTGTGTTATTCAGCACTCCATATCAAAGCACTCCACAGGCAATTAATTTCTTTTCATCCATCAGCTACACGATGGTGGCATTTGTTAACCACACTTTAGAGACAAGGAATTGAATCAAAGTGACATTAAGGTGTACAGTTATTAGATGCTCACTTTGAGATGCTTTAGTTTAGCATTTTGGACTTTCTGCAGCATGTTCTGTCTTCAAAGCCCAGATCATCTTAACTTTGGTGATAGCTCTGACAGATCTATTTTACTGATAATTAGATGTCTTAAATGAGAAGTAAGGGGACAATGAGGAAGATAAAACACTTGGACATTCCTTGAAAACTTGTATAAAGCAATTTTTCTAGACTTTCATGGTAATACTGGGGCTAAGGCAGATCGTAGAATCAGTGTTGTTGAGACACACTTTAAATATTAGAATGGGTGGCAAGGAAGAAGTAATAGCTCTGACATGAAACTTTGTCAGAGGCAGCAGTTGCTGCCTAAAGGGGGATTCTCCACCTTCACTTAGAATTCTTACCAAAGCAATTATGCCGTGTGTATTCAGAATAATTCAGAATTTTCTCTCCTTGGTTGTTCATAGCTTAGGCCAGTCTAATATCTTGGAGATTGTCTGGTCTAATCAGCTTCTCCATTTTTGAAATCCAAGGGTTGAGTAAGAATATTCTGTACCTCCTGATGTAGAGTAATTGAACTCAATAATATAATTCCAGTATAAGGCAGTTACACTATCAAAATTATTCCTCTGTAAAAAAGGCAAAGTTAGTTTGATACTTTGGGCAATGTCTAATCAGGTTCTTCAGAGACAGAAGAAACTTACCAGAATCACTGCTTGTTTTGGGTCAAGTACCCATTAAGTCACAGCCATGCTGAAAGTCTTACCTGTGAACTACACTACTAACTCATGTCATTGTATCTAGACTTACTGATAATCTTTGGTAAAGAGGAAGGCTCAGACCTTCTGCTTTGTAAACACAGACTGACTTAGCTCTGCAACTGAATCATCTTTCAGTTTTTTAGTTACTCCGTTAAGTAAGGAGCTGTTGCTTTGGATTTTTGGCCGGTGTTGGTTTGGGTTTTGTTTTGGTTTGTGGTTTGTTTTTTTTAAAACTAAACTAAACTGTGCTTCCTACACTTCTCCAATTATTAGATAACATATGAATCATGTGTAGCATACTGGAACTGTTCTTTTCCCCTGCTAAATATGTTATTATTATGAAAAAAGTATTCCTAAGTTACAGCTGACTGTTTCACAAATGCAACTTTTATAAACCTTTATCCTTTGGCATTTCCTGAGCTGATGTGTCAGTGTTCTGAGGATTCACATCTGGCTTCATTGGTCACGTAAGCTTACGCCCCATGCAACTTTCAGTATCTACAGTCTGGCTTCAGCCTTATGAAATAGTTGGGTGGGGGATCTCCTGCAAACTACTGAATTATCACCTTTGTCCACCAAATCATAGTAGAGTCTTGAAGAAAAGGTAAAGATCAAAATGAAATTAAAAAAACCTTCAGAGCATAGTGTAATGATTTTCATATTGTGATGAAAGCCTTTTGTCTCATTTCTAGGCAAAAGTTCACTGAAGGAACTAGAAATTCCTTCCTTCAGTTAGAAAATATATTAAAATCAGTGGAAATTTCCCATGTAAAACTGTATTTTCACTGCAGAAAACTGTATGTCTTTTGAAATTAATAAGGGAATCTATATGAGAAAAAATACAAAAGTAGTGGTCTTGAAAGCTTAATGCAGCAGGTATTTTCAAAGGGTGTTTCTCACAGGCATATGACCTTGCTTTTTATGTAAGATGCAGTGCTGCTCAATGCTTTCCTTTATAACCCAGTGAGGGAATTTATTGCTGATGCTACTGTTAAATCACCGTCTTGATGGCCAGAATACTAACAGAAAATATCAAAACCCTGTTTTCAGTTTTCTGTCTTTCTTGAGGCTCATAAAAAACTGTTTTCCCACCTCCTAGCAGGGAGCCCAAAACACTTGGCTATTCTGGGTTTCGGTGGCTGCTCTGTCTTTCTGAAGCTGGGGCTGTTTGCAATCTCAGAACACTAAAAAGAGAACATCATGAGTTATAGGTCTTTATAGCTTTGTGGTTTGGATTCTCACACAGGTTTTTAATTCCTATGCTGAGGACTGTTTATTTAATTTACAAGAAATACTAATTAGGAAAAAAGCTTTGCAAATCCAAGTCCTTGGACCATATACAAAAATGTAGGTGTCCTCTCTTTGGGGAGTGACCACAAGGCAGCATGCTGCTTGTGGCTTTTGCTACATGTCGTGAGTGCTAGTGTGCTCTATAGCCAAAATGCTGACAACAGCTCATATACAAAATTTTCGGCAAAAAAGTTGGTGGAAGGAAGCGTTTAGAAAATAAATATGGTTTTAAGACTGAAGAGAGAAAGGGCATTGAAATTTTACTTCCAAGCACAGAATGCAGCATAAAACATTGTGGCTTAGAGCCAGGGCTGTGAGAAAGAGATGACAGGAGCAATTAGGAATTAGAGATGGCTCAAGCTGCAAAAACTGGATTTGGATTAAGACTTTGGGGACCCCAGGACTGGTTTGATGTTGCTCACATATGTGTCTGTGGTTTTGGCTTGAGACAATTTTTAGTTAGAAGAGAGGATAAAAGGACAACTAACAGCAATGAAGAAGTGTAGGATGAAATGAAGAAATGGAAGCAGTGCCAGCAAACATGAAAAAGGAAAATGACTGTTATTTTGGCATGAATGAGGACACTGACTACAGGGAAGACAGGAGAAGGGAGCTAACACTGCTTTAAAAAAACCCCAAATGGGTAGCAGCTCCTCTGTGGATGAGCTGTAGGGCAATCAGAGAGGTGCTGAGGCCCATAAAGGAAGCTACATCTAGCAGTCATTTGAGAACTGCAGAGCTTTTTGGAATTATTGTGTTAAGGACAGTGTTTCATTGATGCCTACGTGATGTCCAACCAGCCCAGATGCCTTTACTATGGATTTAGCCTTTGCCACCAGTAATCACTGACAGTAGTCAGGGCTAACCAGAGCTCGAAAAGCCTTGAGAAAATTCAACAAAGGCCTCGGTTTGATGGGAAGGAGCAAGTAATGAAACATCGAAATTGAGAATCTAGATCTAAAATAAACTGTTGCATTGTGCCTACAGCCTTTGGGAAGACAAAGACGCACCAATATTAAATTACTTGTTCTTTAGAAACAGAGATTTCAACTGCCCATTTGAATGCAGAGTTCTGATTAAAGAGTTATTTGTCAAATCATTGTATGTAAACAAATAAAAGTTACACTCATTTAGGCTTAATATTTGCAAAAGATAAAGATGTTTATAGAAAAGACATAGTGAAAAGAGATATTTAGTAGCTGATAAAGTGTTACCTTCCATCTTGTTTCACAAGGAGACAAAGAATAGGTCCCATGTTTGCTGTCTATGCAACAGCTTAATCCACATTTCCTCAAAAAGGATCCTTTTCAAATACTTTACATCATTTCTATGATAGTTTTGAAAGTGAGATTTAAGAACTGTAAACCTGCAGAGTTCCTTTTTTTTTAATAGATTTAAAATAAAAATTGTTTGAATTTAAAGCCTTGTTGTAGACATAGGAAGAGCCTGGAAAGGTCTTTCTGTGCTCAAGGACAAATGAACTGTATGTGTGAAAGTTTTAGGTGGCAATGAGTTCTTCAGTACTGTGATTCTTGAGCTTGGCTATAATTGATTTCTTCACTTTCTCATATGTTTTTACTGAAAAAAAGCAAAACACTAGAAATCAGTGAGGTTTTTTCATCCATTCATGTACTGTGTCATAGTGCATTGAAGAAAATGTGGAAAGGAAGGAACTGCCACTAAGCTACTAAGCTGCATGAGCAGCTTCAAAATGTCACTTGGCTTTCTTACTGATACTCACAGAATTGCATGGATCTCATTCAGAATCAGCTTTTTAAAATATTTTTTTACAAATCAGGGTGCATTTTCCTTCTGTTGACTGACACTGTACAAAAGACATTGCATGAATATAAGCAAGAGCTGGTATTTTCCTCATGATGTAATTTAGGACTCTGCTTCTTTTCTGACTATGTCTTTTTCCAAAAATATACGGGTTGTATTTTCATGAAAGAACATGAATTCTCCAGCAAAATCTCTACCTTCTTTTAAGTCAGTAGGAGTCTCACCAATGACCTAAAATTTGTGCTGGATTTTCTTCTAGGTCATTGGGATTAGAGTCAGAAATAGTCTCTAGCTGGTTACTTGAGCTGTGGAATGACTCAAGGCCCCTGCTGGCTCCCTCATGCTGGTGTTGCTGTGAGAACCAGAACTGGGAAGACTATCTGTGGCTTTACACATAAGGCTCTGGATAATGTTTCATCTTTTTACTTAAGCATCTATGAATGTATGAGCTGGCCCTTATTAATAAAGTTACGTATTTTGAAGTATCAAAGTAGGGAGGGTTTTATGGAAGATAAAGGATATCTTTGCATTATTGCCCTTTGGTTGGGGGCTTCAGAGTGAACATGTGAACATTAGTAGTATTTCTACTAATGGGAAATCCCCTCATGTAGCTCTCTGAATTGCATGTGTAATCTTAGTCATCCAGAATTTAAAAAAGAAAACAAAAACCCACAAAGTTCAAAAGTAGCAAAATGCTGCTAGCAGTTACCAAATTTTTCTGTTCATAATGAACTTTCCTACAGGAGTAAGTAGTGACAGTTAATCAATAAATTATAAACAGTAGTCTTTTATAAGATGGTATTTTGTGTGATCTTTCTTTAACAGTACTTTTAATCTCAGTTCAGAACTGTAAAAGTTGAACTGAAGCAAAGAAATCCTGGGAACTCCCATTATGAAATATTAGTAAGTACTGCAAAGTAAGGATTATTTGTTGATCTTAAATTAATCTAACTAAATTCTTAGTGTCTTTCTCATTGGAACAAACCCTCGGATTTGCAGATCTTAATTTATATTTGAGAGGAATTACTGGGATAAGGATGGGAATTCAGTTTTACACATTTTTATCTTGATCTTGATTTTGCCTTGTAAGAGAACTGGTGAGTGCATTCTTAGGGTTTTTTCACCAATGCTCTGCACATCTGATGTTCATGCTCAGAGTCATTAAATTTAGTTAATTTGGTATGTGGGTGATGAATAATTAGCTTCCACAATAAGACCAATACTGAGTGGAGATGACCCTGTAAGTTGTAGGCTCGGACAGCCTGGGCACTTCTTAGTTTGGCAAGTGCTGTATAGCCTGCAGTGTCTGGTGAGGCAGGCACTGCTCCTCAAGCTCTTGCCTGTTCCTGTGCACATCCAGCCCAACTTTCATTAACAGGAACAGGGAGACTGTTCCCATCAGGCCTGTTTGTGGAATCACCACCTGAATGAAGGATTTCTCAAGAACTGGTAAGTTTTGAGCCTTCTGTGAGAGTCAATAGCCAGAATGGGAATTGGTTCTGAGGGCACAAGCCCTCAGAATTTCAGAATTAAATTTCAGAAATATTTTGGAATCTCATTTTTCACGTTTTAAAATGAGACATTTGTAGTATATGCAGGTGGTACAGCAAGGAGACTTTGGGGAGCGTTCTGTGGACCTTTTGGAACAATGGAACTGCTTTGTTAATTAAAATGAGAATATTTTAGTGATCCTTCTCATTACTAGAACTCTTACTGAGAGCTGCCACAAAATAGTAGCAGATAATCATGTTGTAGATTTTGAAATAATGTCTCTCTTAGTCATTATAGTGCAAGTCTTTCCAGAAGTGGCTTGGCTGTGCAAGTATTCATGACAATGTGGAAGTGAAGTTTTTCTGGTGCCTTTACATTGAAATGTTTTGACATGGCCAAGTTGTAAAATCTGATCTACAGGTAGAGGTCACTGTCCAGACACGTGTATCTGCAGATGTAAAAAGAAGGAATGCTCTTCAAAATTACTGTGGCCTTGCTTAAATCAATTGATGCATTACTTATTTTATCTCAGGCATGTGATTTAAGAAAAACCAATCACACATAATGATATATAAAGACGAAACTGATTACTTTTTCTTTAGCATGACTGAGTACAGAGTAGGTGCACTATACAATTGATTACAGTTGAAGTAGTAATTTCTTGTGTATAGATAAGGTCTTTGCAACAGCTTGTATTAGGTTTGGATTTTTGTGCATCATTAGTATTATTTATAAAGACTTTTTGCTAGAGTTATGTAGTTGCAAGTTATTAATTTACTTAGGAAATATTATGAAGCCAGGGTGTATGCTTAAATTTATTGTCTTAGGAAACTCTTCTCCCCGACCCCCCAAGTTTTTCTCCAAATCTTTTTCATTTTTGTAAAAACAATGCATGTATTTTTAAAGAAGACTAATATATATTTGAATGTGGCTCAGCAATATTCACTCTAGTCAGCTTAGAAGCTATTTTAGAATATAACTCCATTTGTTTTCATATATTATTTATGATGGAAAACTGAAATACTGCAGCTGTTTATTACTATTAGTTGTATGAATTCATCTTTTTTGTAGTCTAATTATTTAAAAGTGATGTATAAAGGCTAAACATATAGTTACTAGCTGCAAGCCTCTTTGATGAGTCCCCTAGAAAGAGTGCATTTGTCAGCCTGCAGAAACCTCCTTGTGATACTTGCAGTGCCATATCCTTTTGACTTTAGAATGAGCTTGGAACTCAAAATCCCATTGAAACAGGACAATATTTGCCTTGGGAAGGAGGGACAGGAAATGAATTTGACCATGAAAAACTGAGTTAAAAACATCAACCAGATGAAGAGAAAAAGGGATGCATGGATAAATGTATAATTCAACTGCACAACTTGATGTTATCATCTGACAGGGAAATGATCTTTAACGTCAAAGATCAGTCAGCAAATCAGCCAAAACCATCTGTTATGACATTTGGTTTCCTTAAGATCCATATTTTCCAAGTTCATGGAACTGGCTCAAGTTACCAGGAGTGAACTACATTATGAGTAACACACAAGTACTGTTCTATCCACCGGACCATTTGAAGAAAACTCAATAAGGAATTTTATTAACAAACTTATTGCTGGCAACAAATGCTTTTAAGATAATTAATAAAATTTGTCTTGTGAACAATAGCAATTACCAACAGATATGAAGTTACTTTAAAAATATTGTATTGGGAACTTCTGAGGATATTGCAGAAGTGTTGCTCTTACTGCAGTGTATTTAGTTTTGTACTACTTTGTATATATCTGATGCAATATCTGTGCCATTAATTTGCAATTATGAAAATTGCATAAGAAATAAAAAGAGCCTTTCAAGTTATGTGAATGAGTCATTTAAAAACCACTGTTTTTCTGAATTTAGTTCAAGACAGCCCACACCAGGGTAAGTGCAGAGTATATCAACATCTGTAAGAGATCTTGAGTCTGATGAATTTGTTAGTCTTTAAAACATTTTTTCTCTGTAGAGAATACTAATCTTTGATTTCAAAAGCTGGGCCGTTTTCTCCCTCTTTTAACCATATGAGGCATAAGAAAAAAACTTCTAGGAGAATTTAGCACATTAATTTATAGTAGGATTTATATTCTTTTTTAAATTATTTTTTATCTGCATCATTTTTCCTGTGACCTGATATTCTGGGAATTCTTTAGAGGAACCCAACTGTATTTTAATCCTACAAGTATGTGTTACCATGTTGAACAGTGCACATGTGGGTGGTCACTCAATTTTTTAAAGCTGAGGGAATGATATTTGCTGAACTGGAAAAAGTAACCAGGAATATCTTCTGATCTCCAGTGATACAGCATAGGCCAGGTGTCTCATGCAAGAAAATACTGCAGATTCTTTGCATGCAAGTGGATAAACTAGCACAAGGTCCAGCACTTACTTTGATTTTGTGGATGTGGTAAATGTGAAGAGGAGAAAATTATTCTGTAATCACATTGGCAATTTCACCAAAGAACTGCAATTACCATGATTTGAGCATCATGCAATCTATGACTCCATCTGTAAAGTGGAGTTCAAACCTGACCTCCTGAGCCATTCTTAAGAGAATGAAATAGCTCTTCTTGTCTGGGTCTGCAGATGAAAGCGTGGTGAACAGCACAGAGGCGGCAGCTGAGACGACAATGTGCGTTCAGGGACAGGGTGAGGGTTACCGTGGCACAGTCAGCACCATATGGAGTGGGATCCAGTGCCAGAGGTGGGACTCCCAGTTTCCTCACCAGCACAACATCACTCCTGAGAACTTCAAATGCAAGTGAGTAAGAGACATGTGGGTATTATTACTGCAGTGGGAAAAGAGCTGAGTTTTAAAATGTTTAACAAGTCATGCCACTCGAGTAGACCATAGGGCCCCTGTCCCTGCTCCGTGTCCTGATGCATCCGCTCCACCTGCTGAGGCTCAAAGCCTTTTGAGCCTGGGAAAATCAGTCCTTCAGATCTCAAATCAGTAGTTCTAGATGAACTTGTGTGAAACCCTAGGGATTTTTATGAACTTTTCCTTCAAGCATGTACTCACCAGTTTGATTGTGAAGTGTCTGGATGTGTTCCAGACTGGGACCTGAATCCCAGCAGTGTTGATACATTACCACTGCTTTTTTTCTTGGAACTAAAAACTTCTTCACAGTTTGATTGCTGACTTTAATGTAGTATGTCCTAATTATTACCTAAATGTAATCATCTTGGCAATAATTAACATTTATAATATTTTAAAACACTTCTTTTATTTTTCATATTTTAAATCCTTTTTCTGTCTTATTACTAAATTTAGCTGCAACAATTGGACTGCTTTTACACTGGTCATCGAGTCTTTCTGTATGGTTTGTAAACTCTCAAGATGTGAATAATCTGCTAATTTTAGGCAGTTACCTTAGTAATGTTCTTTCAGTCCTTTTTTAACTAAGCATAGAGGAAACCTTGCTGACCAGAATGGAGCCACAGCCCAGTTTGTACTAAATATCTTTATTGATGGGTAAATATCAGTAAGAATTACAGTATTAGGCCCATTATTTCCATAGTCTGTTATCAGTAAGTGCTGCAGATGGAAAAAATACAGAGAAATATGGAGATGCACAGAGCATGGCAACAACTGTCAGGAGATGGGGAAATAAAACCTACATTTAAGAGGTTTGGCTATTTCATGCAAGCTGCAAAAGACATTTAAAGATGTTCCCTTGTGACTAACTTTTACTTTAAAGGTAACAGCTGTATAGAATTTCAACGTACACTTTTTTTATTTTCCACAATTCAGTTTCTTAAATGACTCAGTGATAGTCTACAGCACTTTGTTTCTCCAAACTCAGCAGAACCATTCAAAGTAGAGGGAGTTTTAAGCACTTTGGTAATGTTTGTATTTAAAAGCACTTGTAATGTATTGCAGGTGTATCCAATGTCAGTTGCATGCAAATTTTGATGGAGGATCCTGAATGAAATTATTGTTAATCTTCAAATGAAATCTTATATCCTGTCAAAACATATGTCTGCTGAAAATGAATCCCCATAAACATATTATTACACTTAATATTTTTTTCGGGACACTGTGTTCTTACTGGCTCCTCATCTCCTTGCACTTGACACCGATCAGTAACACAGAGACCTGCAGGAGCCCATATTTTTGTTAATTCATAACAAAAAACAATGGACCACATTGGTGGGTTTAGATTATCCCTGCTGCGAGCTAACATATTTATTTTTATAGGGATTTGAGGGAGAACTACTGCCGAAATCCAGATGGATCTGAATCACCCTGGTGTTTTACCACTGACCCAAACATCCGTATTGGTTATTGCTCCCAGATTCCCAAGTGTGATGTATCAAATGAACAAGGTAACAGAGGAAAGGGTGATAACGTGATTTTAAGTGAATGCTATACTGTTCCAAACAACAAGTAGACAGGCTTGAAAACTGAAGAAGTTGTATCTGTATTACACCTATGTAGTTCCGCTTTGGCTTTATTTGCATGCTTGGGATTCATTGTGGTGAAAGTGAGATTCATGTCTCAGTTTAATTTTTGATTCCAGCAGGGAAGGCTGCAGCAAAGACTTGATTGGGTCTGATTTTTAGACCAGGTGAATCTGTGTATGTGCTCTCCTGTCTTTACCTTTCTTAGTTTGAAAGGCCTTTTCCCACAGCTGGGATGATTTCCTTTGTTCACATGCTTTTCATAATTGCATATGAGGCTACAAAAAGCGATTTTTTTTCTTTTTTTTTTCTTGCATATACCTCCTTGTCTAGAAGGGATTGATCCTCTGTGTTCTTACCTACCTCTGCCTGAGGTTCATTCTGAGTCCTCATGCAAATATTTTTCCCATGAGGTCTTGGTATTACTGTAAGGAGTAGTGTTGCATCCTGAATGGATGTCAATCATAGCATAAACTGAGGCTAAGGCCTCAGACCTATAACCCTCCACTGGGCTGTATTAACAGCTCCATCTTTAAGTTTTAGCCAATTTTTCTCATAAATTTTATAAAGATGCAGTTGCAAGACTTATGTCAAAGAAAGGATTAAACTTTTATATTCATTCTGTGTTTCTTGTAAAGTATCAATTATCAAAAAGCAAAAATACTGATGAATATGAAATTAAGTGCTTTATGCAAAATGTCTTTATAGTACAGAACATTTTAAACAATCCTCTTGAAAAGTCTCAAAAAGGCTTGTGATAAAAGCTTATGAATTAAACATGACTTCTGCTGGAGCGAACAGGCAAGTTTTTGAATTACATTAAAATTAAAGTCATGTTGATTTTTTGATTTTGCTGAAGTAGTACTTAAGTCTAGAATTATATACTGTTGCCAGTATCTGGAAGATACACAAAGCTAAACTGAGTGCCTGTTTTTGGTGGAGGGAGGAGTAGGGAACCATTTTTCTTGGATTCATATAAATCATCTTCTGACAACTTTTAGAATATTCTGTGTGAGCCTTCTAAATTAATCATAAACCAACTATTTATGAAAGAAATTTTCCTAGTTTATTTAAGGAAATTTAAAATGCTACTGTGTTGAGAATGAAGGCCTCAAACAGGAGATTATGTATGTAAAGCTGGAAACGATTTTCCATTTTTCTTCTGATCTGATTTATACAATTGTCTGATTAATAGTGTATATCATTTAGTAGACAGAACACTTGTCTTTAATAATTTGGATTACTGATGGAAAGGAAGAGTTTTCTTGATGTTCCACAGTCCTCCTCCACTTTTTTGTCTCAACATTCTTTTTTCAGATTGTTATCGTGGAAATGGCAAGAGTTACATGGGGAATCTATCCAAGACAAGATTTGGGCTAACTTGCTCCACATGGGACAAAAATATTGAAGACTTACGTAGGTGTGTACATATTAAAGAGAAAGAGATGGTTCAGTGAGTCCTGAGTAAATACTGCCTCCAGATGGCAACTCTTCTTCATCTGCATTGATTCTAAAGTAGCCCCTTATGCCCTAGAGCTTTTAATATCTTTGTTTTCCTAATCTTTATTTTTATCTTTTTCTTTTTTTCTTTGTGTTTAAATATATTGCACAACATGACTTTGTTTGGGCTAACCACTAATTGCAGGCTTTGGGATGTTTCTCAGTGTTTCGTTTACTGGCCTATTTCACCCCATCCTTGTCCTTGAAAGTTTGGTGCAATGAGAGGATAGTAGGAATGAGACAGGAAATGGTTATCTCATCAACCTCATCTCACAGCTCATGCTGCTTCAAGGAGGAGGTTGGACTTGAAACCACCTAATATCCCTTGCAGCCTGAAACTGACTCTTTTGAGTCTACAATCTAGTGACACTGACATCAAATGCCATTAAAAAGACCTGCCATTTATGTTGTTTATCATTACTTTGGCTTTATATTCAAGTAGTAGAAATGGCAAGTTACTTTAATTTATTTGTTGAAGTAAAATGAATTATCAGGACTATATATAAAATAAGGGATTCGCAAAAAGTTTTGCTATGTATGAGATATCGCGGGCACTAGTGGCTGTGATGGAAATAGTTTCTCCTTCATTTTCCTTTTGTTTCTGAAGCTGATGCAAATGTGCCAGTATCAGTTCTGGTACTTCTTGTTGAGTCACAGTCCTCTGGAAGGACTGCGTAAGTCAGGAAGTCATCCTTTGGGGAAGCTGTATTGCAAAAGGCACACTCCAGTGGCCCCGTCTGGAATCATCACCTGGACTACATGTGTTTCCTCCCATAGATGGTGAGAGAGAGGATACATATTCCAGTGTGCTGCCCATGTAAGGGAAGCAGAGGTTTAAGCTCCTGCTTTCTGAGAAGCCTGATAAGTCTTAGTGTGCTGTGAATGAGGCAGTGTAAACCTACTGGATATGTGATGCAACTGCATTCATCTAATAGAGCACAGATCAGCCTTTCTTTTCTCACTCCCACACATTTTCCATCTGGGAACTTCTTTGGGGAGTTATCTGTCTCACTGCAACAGTTTCTCTGTTTATGGGTGTGCTAGAGGCAGCATGTGTGGTTGGTTATGAACTAAAGGAGCAGTACAGCTGTAACTAAGGAACCCTGTATCCTTGTATTTGACAAGCCAAAAATAAACATCTTCCTCTGCTTCAGATTTTGACCTCAAAATTTCATGTCTGAAGTGCTTCATGTAGGTTTGCAACTTAGGTGACCTGTCACTGCAGTTTGTCTGAGCCATTCATCTTTCTCCTTGCCTGCTGCTCATCATTGCTCTTTCTTAGTTTGCTTTTCTTTGGCTTTGATTCAGCTTCATATATTCAATGCTCCCTTGTGCTGTTAACCTGCAGGAGAAGGTACCTGTGCTCCCCAGAGAGGCCTGCAGATTTGCTGAGGGCATCGCAGGAACTCTTCTAATCAGTATAACGATCCCTCCTGAGGGTATCTAGAGATTTTAGCTTGACTGGGAGATCTAGAAGCCTCCCAGCTGTCCAGTGGACACAGTGCTTAAAATACCAACCAGAGGAAAGTTGGACCCAGATCCAGCAAATATTTGGGTCTCATCTTCCCTTTGATTTTAACCAGCCCTAAACCCTGACCTGTAGGCTTTTCAATCAGCTAATAATACAATGTGGAGCAAAGCAACATTTAACCTTTGAAAATTTGGGCTATAGTATAAAGCTTTTCAACACTTTGAATTTTTTTTTTCCCTGTAGGCATATACAAATATTCAGAGAACCAGATGTTAGTAAACTGAAGAAAAACTATTGCCGCAATCCAGATGATGATTTTCATGGTCCCTGGTGTTACACAGATGATCCTCTTGTTCCCTGGGATTACTGCCCTATTTCTCGATGTGAGTACTTGGTATGCCTCTGGCATTGTCAGCTGTGCAGTCCCAGGGAAACCAAGGTGTCACATGCATATGCACACCTTGCTATTGTCACTTGTGGCAGCAGAAAATGTGTGATTCCATCCACAATCAATTGTGCGTGACTGAGAAGGAGCAGACAGAAGCTGCTTGTGCAATATATGAACAAGGGGTTCTTTTCCTTGACCAGCTTGGAGATTTCAAGACTTATTTATGCAGGAGGAGCACAAAGGGGCTATTACAGATGGTCAAACATTTTCCAGCAGATCTAGCTATTGAATGAGGGCTGGACAGAGACAAAGAATTGTCTAGCGGTCAGAATGCTGGCTGTGGCCTCAAGAAACCCAGGCAGAGTTATCTTCTGGGCTACAAGCTTCAGAGTCTCTTTGTGTCATCTGTCTCTGTAATGTTAGGATAACTCAGTATATATATGCTGAAGTGTGTATGTGCTATAAAGATTAGATTCTGCTTTCGGATGTCTATGAGATGATTTAACTCCTGGCAAGAATTAGGAAAATCATGCCTCTAAAGTTGAATGTTTAAATCTAAATAGCTTAAATAAACAGAATTAAGAATCCTAGGGAATTCAGTAATAAAATGATGACAAGCAGAAAAAGATAGTTTTATGCTGAAAAATGTACAATGCACATTTATGTTTAAAATCTTGCTCTTCAGTTCTTATTTCTAAGTTTCTTTGCTGTATGTCCTGGGAGAACACTTAAATGGTAAATCAGGCTTTTGAATGCATGTCTGTGATCTCTAGAGGTTAAGGATAATGTTACACTCATTCCTAGAGGCAATCTGCTGCATTTCCTCATAGTCTGAACTCCAGCATCTCTAAGAAGTGGTATTTGAAGTCTCAGGTGATGTTTTGGCATCTATGTGAAGAGTAAACAAACTGTGCAAAAGGTTATTTGTGTCAGTATAAATGAAGAATAACAACTGAAGAAATGCACTTTTTATTCACTTATTTTGAGTTCATTATTCGGATCTGTGAATTCCTAAGGATGTACTCTCAGCAAACATTTGTAGGGTATAAAGAATTGGTGAGTAGTACATTTCTGCAATCAAACACCAGAGTGGTAATATGCCTTTTTTACAAATGTAACCCATATGGACCAGTATTAAAATACTATATATATATATATATATATATTTATATTTGTTTAATGATGGAAATCTAGCTGGATGAGACTGTTTAAATTTTCCTTGTGCAAATTTTTAGCAGCTACACTTGTACCTCTAGCTCATAATGCTGGGTCACTCTGTGCATGCCACTGAAGGCAAAAATTTTGAACCAAGTTTAAGCACATTTGTTGTAACTGGTTTTTTTGCCTGGACTAGATGGAAGAACTGAACCAGATTTTGAGGAACATGTTTTGATAAGAATAAGTTTTTGCTGATAGGAACTTAAAATTACTTTTGAAATTTTTTAAGGAATTGAGAATTTCTTTCAGTCTTATTTGGATTTAATCACATGACTTCTGAAGTTCCTGGAAGCTTATAACTTCATTTTTCAGCATTTGCTTGTTTGAATGAAACATGTAAATTGAACATGATAGGCAGCCTGATGTCTTCAGGATTCAGCCAAGAAGAAAAATGCTTGACATTCCTGTTACAAAATGTTTATTTCTTATTTCATTCTATTGGAATAAAATTCTGCCTTCTTGTTAATCCTTACTAAACACTGCTTTTGCAGCCTTTTGAAGAAATCATTGAAGTTTAAAACTTTGTGAGCCATTAAAGTTAACAATATGCCATTTAGGGTTGAATTTTACTCTGTTCCATTTTTAAATGCATTTTAATTTTGTTTTATGACTATCTTATGTGTCTGTCTAGGTGAAGGTGATACAACTCCTACTACAACCAGTTTGGATGGTAAGTTTGTACACGAACTGTGCAGTGCATGACTATCCTCTAAGTCTAGACAATGCTTTCCAATTGGGAAATAAGATAAAGGTCAGTTAAAGTTATAAAAAACCCACTATACAGACTGAGCAAAATTAATTTTATGAGACAAAAATGGAGAACAGCTTTATTATACTCCTTTATCTATTCTCACTGCCATGTCTTGCCAGCAGTGAGATTTGGTAATGAGTCTCAGTGTTTGCTTTTAACTATGTAAATCTCAAGAAAACTATTTAAATATATGTATTTCACATTCTTTATGGATATTTAAATAGACCTACTCAGCTTCACTGACGTAGTTTTGATGGCCTAGAAATATATTGTATTAGCACAGGAAAGCTAATCCATAATAAATATTGACCTTCTTGTGGTCCTTATGTGCAAATGTGCAGGTTTCCTACCACTGTTTTTAGTAAAATGTGATCTCTGGACCTGCTTTCAGATACTGCCATTCCTTGTGCCTCAACAAAACATTTGAGAGTTGTAAATGGAATCCCAACACAAACTAACGAAGGATGGGTGGTTAGTTTGACATACAGGTAACTATCACTTTGATTAGAAGGGCAATACAGCTACTAGGATATTCGTTTCAGAATTGTAGAAAATGTTGACCATAATAAGAATACTTTTACATTGCAGTTAAATTCTGTAAAAGCAGAGAATCAGCATTTCTGTAATGTCAGGTGATGCCATAGTATTCACTCTGCTAGTGAAGTACTTTATATGTTCATTATCATCAACTTATACACATGAACCTGCAAAGCACTCGTAGTGTTCTGCTCTTTCAATTAGCTACTGCAGACCTTTTCGTAACATTGGCTTAGCATTCAGCATTAGACTGTTTATTTTAGAGACTGTTAGAAAAAAATTGAATTTCAGACCAATATTTTCACTTTGATGGCAGAGCATTTAGTTGTGAAGTGCAGGATTCAGGATTTATACCTGTGTCAAATTGAGCTTGCTCCTCATGTCATTGAATGCAATTAAAATTTATTTGGTATTAAAATAAAATAAGTAGGAGCTATAAGGAAATCCTTTTCATTCTGTAAAACAAGATCCTGACACGTACAGCTTGTATATAACACATGTATTACATTATGGCAGATCTTTGCTGCTGTGTAAAAGCCAGAAAACAGAATGGCTGTTTCCTATGTTCTTTACTCTGGTTCATAACTCATCAGCTGGAAGTGTGAATCATTAATTTATAACAGGATATATATCATGTATCGGCACTGGGTTTTCTATCATGAAAGAAAAAGTAAAAAAAAAAAAATCTTCTTTTGTCTGCTGGGCCAGACTAAAGTAAAGCTCAATTCTATCAGCTTATGATTCATCATGTCTTTTAAAACTATGTTTTAAAAGAGATATTAAATGAAAAATGGGAGTAAAGGAAAAGATAAAAAATACGTTTTCTACATCACATCATTGCTAAGGAAATTCTGGGGTGGTCCTTCCCATCCTTGGTAATCTTTGCATTTTATGAGATCGATCAGATCTAGACTTTTCTGGGAGTGCATCAGGTGGTTGAGAAAGACATTTCTAGAGGAAGATCACTATATTCCTAGACTAAGTAACCAGATAGGTGGGCTAAATCACTCCCTGGAAAAGTTAATCTTTGCACTGTTTTAAAAATAGCCTTGACATTTGAAGAACTTTTAGGCAGGTAAGGTGAATTACATCTGGGTGCCTAAAATTCAAATAGCTATTGTTAGGGTAGTTGAATTTTGTGCTGTGCAATAAAATTCCATGAAACAGATGAGTGCTTAAATGATTGCAGATCCTTTTATGAATAAGGGATTCCTGGAATACTCCAACATCAAAATATATCTTCAAGTATTACATGAAGGCATAAAAATGTAGTTTTATTTTGTATTGTTACCAAGGAAGCAAATAGAATATTGTCTGAAACAAAATTTTAATGAATGCTGAACTTTCTACAAGAAAACCTAACTGTACACTTCAAAATGGAATTGCAGTGTCTGAATGGTGAAGGCCCAGTGAAACTTAGAAATTATTTGTATTTGGTAACCAAAGCCAACCTCTAAATTTTAAATTGATCAATGAAATTTTCTTATATATCCAATCCAGATTCTGTAACCAAGTACATTTAAGTGTATTTAAATGGATTTCATCTGTTTCATGGAACCAGCTCTAAATTTGGCCCACATTTAAACAAGGAATTAACCTTTCTGTGTGTACTAATGAATCTGCTAACGCAGATGATGAAGTTGTGTATAATAAGGTAATAAGTGATGCAAACATAACATGGAAGAACATAGTTATTCTCCTGATTGTGATATTTTTATAATAAAACAAGCTAGAACCTACATTGTAGAAACACTCCCGCCTTTGGGACCAGATATTTTTCTCCTTAACCAAAATAAGATTAAAAAAAACTAAAAAGGCAAAGCTGTGTTATCCTGCTGTCTTTGAACTCCATATATAGTCTGGTATCCATCCAGTATTTCTTTGCAAAGCTTTGAACATTTGTGTGATTTGAATTTATAAATTGTGAGATTTTAAGCTTTTCCCAAATTGCTGACAATTCTGATTCACTTTCCAAAGAGCTACAGAAAATAAATGTGATTTTGGAGGCACAAAGAAGGAAACTAATTAATCTACATTCCACAGTATTTTTTTTTTTAAAGAACTGTCATGCTTAATTGCTTTAATTTTACTTGATATATTATGCTTCAGGTTTTCTATAATCGCATGTTGGATGTCATACACTGCAGATTGTTTCCAACTGAAGTATGTGGGGACGCAAATCTCATAGGGCTTGTAATCAAATAGGAACTCTTCACCTTGAGGTCAATGCTTTGAATAATACTTCCATGAATAATGACTAAATGTTGTTTACATCTGGTGGCAGTTTGGGGACTTGCTTGAAAGTTTCAGTCCAGTTCCTGTTACAAAGAATTGGCCCTTTTTTTAAAAAAAAAAAGTTTAAATTAGGTGTCTTATTACAAATTCAGCTTTGAAACCACTAAATGAACAGAGTAACTGAATTTGTCTTTCTTTCTGGTTTTTGCACATTGGAGTAAAGCTCTCCAAAGTCATGTTGCTGTAAGTGTTGAAACTGTAGAGCAAAGGGACAGAGACAAGTTTCCTCATGTTGTCAGTCTGCCACTTTTCACCAGCAAACATGTGTGGGGAGCAAAGCACTCTTTAAACTTTTTGATTATGTAGAAACTAATACTAGTGTTTTGGGGGTTTTTTTTAACCTTTTATCTTTTCTTTTTCCCCCCCAGGAATAAGCATATCTGTGGTGGTACTTTGATAAAGGAAGAGTGGGTTCTTACAGCAAGGCAGTGTTTCCCTTCTCGGTACAGTAGTCTGTAGCTTTGTAACATTAAAATCCATCTGTTTTCAGGAACTTATCAGCACAATGCTTCTTCAACTTGAATGCAGCAGTTTTCCCTCCTGTTTGGCTTTAAGACTGCTTTTTTTGATATAAAAGGCCTGTGGGACCTTGGTATTTTCTGTTATTGTTGCTGTAAATCTAGATAGCCCTGGATATTTTACATAGAAGAATAAATAGATTTTCCAAGTGTCATGGTTAGACAATTGTCTTTTTATGAGAATAATCTCATGCTTCTGCTTAACTGGACAAAATAAAATAGAAATAGAAAACTTAGGTAAATCTAAAAAAGTTCAAAGGTTCGTACTTTCCAAGGATTTAAATGTTTGGATACTAGTATGAAACAAAAATTAGATTTTAGTAACAGTTAAAGATAAAATTATGTAATGGCTTCAGGCCAAAACCTTACATCCAAGCATGTTGATTTTGGAATAGCAGTTGGCAGCATGAAGCCATTTCTGCTGAAGAGCATTAGTTAAGATCTTCCAGCATAATCGTATTAAGCAGAGTTTTTTTCGTTATTTTATTATATAGTCAGCAAAATCATAACCAACTTTGCCTCATTTAGGTACAAAGATTTGAAAGACTACAAAGCCTGGCTTGGAGTCCATAATATCAAAGGAAAGGGAGAGGAGAAGCGTAGACAAGTGCGGAATATCTCCCAGTTGGTATACGGCCCCTCAGGGTCCGATTTGGTCTTACTGAAACTTAGCAGGTCAGTAGCTGCTATTGTGAATTTCGGGATTTTCATCTGATGGGTGAGATTCTTCCTAAGTGAGATTTAGGTTCATTGCTCTACTGTCTCCAATACCACAGATGCTGTCTCCATGGGGTAAACTTCCAACTGAAAGAAATTTTGTTTGGTATAAGCAGAAGTGCAGGTCTATCTACATTACTTAGAAAACAGATGTTACTCCTGAAGAATCTTGCCTACACTTTTTTTCCCTGATAACCATGTTTAGGATTGTTGGGAGATTTAAAGAAAACCCACAAAGTACCCACATGGACTGGTATATGGTTTTAATTTATAGAATAAGCACCAGATTGTAGCTGAGATCCTTGTGTATATACAAGCTTTCAAACTTTCTCCATATTAACAAACCTATATATTCAAATGAAATGCCATCACTACTTACTTTTAAGATTAAAATCCAAGTTAAATAGCATGAAAGTGGTGACAGCATTTCAAGAATTTTTTGACAGTTAGCAGCTGTAGTACAAAAAATAGGTAGAAGAATCCATCATATTCTTCAAAGACAGAAAATGAAAGGGAAGAGTATTGGCACAGTTTTTAATTGCTGTGGTCTATAAATGATTTAATGTAATTTTTAAAAAGCATTTTAGAAAGTTAAGTAAAATCCATTATATCTGAGGTTTTTTTCCTCTTTTCAGACCTGCTATATTGACAAATTTTGTAGAAATAATCCGATTGCCCATTTCTGGATGTACCATTCCAGAGAAGACCAGCTGCAGTGTTTATGGATGGGGATACACTGGATGTAAGAAATTATTTTTAAAAACTAAATGAATACGTTGACAACTTACTTCCTCTTGTCATTATAGGTGAGGCTGCTGGTATTGCCTGATGCCACGGTTGTCCAACACTTCTTGTTATAAAATAGAATTGTTTTTTTTCTAATTTTGTAAATCTCTGAGCCTTTTATACAAGTTAATCTAATATAAAATATTTTCCACTAGTCTCTCCTTTTCTTTGTTGTTGTTTTAGTGACAGGCAAAATGATTCAAACATTTCAAGGAATGAATTAGAGAAAAATACTGATCTACATGTTAAACAAAATAGCAGAATTGCTCAGCAGAATGTTCACAGGGTTTTTTGACAAATTCTTGTTCATCTACTTGAGCAGTCTCTTTCTGTAACCCAAAGCAGGCCCCTGTGGAAACACTAATACAGAAACACATAATCAAAGACATTATTAACATGCACAATAACAGTGAACTAGGGATGCACAGACAATCCTAAGTCTGGCATTTCCTAACTTTTGAGTACTTGACTTTGCAACCTTACTAATGTTTATTAAACACAGTTTTGTGTGAAGAAAATACAAATATGTGGGAGAACAGACATTTATTTAGTCTAGTAAATGCTATATCTGGCTAATTATGTGTTGATAAAAAGTTAATAGCTGCCAGTTGACAATAATTACTCCAATATTTACTGTGCTCAAATGTTGTTTTGCCACAGACTCTGAGTAAGCAGCAGCAATATACTCACACTGTCCTGGAAGCAGAGCAGAAACTAGGCTGGAATTCTGAGGCTGTCTTCCTTGTAGCCACTACTCTGCCATTTCTTTGTGGGTGGCAATTAATCTGTACCAGCCCTCTCCCAAATGACTGCCTTTGATGTTCCCAGCATGTCCATATTAACCATCCTCTGGGGGCATCGGCTGTCTGGGGGACAGGGACATCGGGCTGGAGCACAGAACAGCATCACAGGAAAGCTTAGCTTAAGAGAACTGATAAGGAATTTGCAGTGTTTTGGAGTTATGTAATACAGTAAATACATAACATCTGTCATCCAAGGACTTTGTACTATATTTTATGCACTACTTATTGTAATCCTCACAGAATCTCGGTCAGGGAAGGAAGAAGTGTTACATCCATTTTTTTCAAGAAAAAAGGATAATAAGTCAGTGGCAGGCAAGCTTGGCATTTTCTTTTGATGGCTGTGCAGAGAATAGGCAGGTCCAGACCCTTTATTTATCTTTGCAGCTTGTACAAGCTTGTCTTTTGACATGCAGAACAAGAGTAAGCTCCACAGGGCTTCTGCTTCCTGACCTTCACACTGATGAATGGAGATTGCACAAGGCTGTGGCTCTGCCCTTGCAGGCACAAAGTCATTCAGGGTAGCTGAGCCAGCACAGAATGAGAAAAACTCCACTCTGCTACAGTATTTTTCAAGTCACACGTCCTTCCCTAGACCATGGCAGACACTGTTACACATTAACTCATGTTTAAGGCAGGGAGCAGAATCCTCCATCCACTGATGGAGTGATAACCTTTTCAGGCTCTTTTTCTGATTTCTTTGATGACTGAGCAAGCTGGTGGTGAGGTGTAGAGTAAGCCCAGTTACCCAGCCCTTTATTCTAATACTAAAAACTTATCCAGATATTCTCAGAGAACTGAACAGACATGAAAACCAAACAAATGTCTGTCAAACCCCATTTGCAGAAAATATGAGAAATACAAAATACAAAATCATGATAAAAGTGGGGATAGACAAAAATATGAGTGCTGGAGAGAAAGTATGATAACTGAAATTACATTAATAAGTTTACCTAGACTGTATCTTGAAATACTTCCCCCCCCCCTAAAATAGAATAATTTTTTTGTTCTCTTTTCAATTGTAGTAGTTAACTATGATGGTCTTCTCCGAGTAGCAAACCTGTTTATTTTGGGAAATGAGAAATGCAACCAATATCTCAAAGGGAAGATCACTGTGAATGAGTCTGAAATCTGTGCTGTGGCTGAAACCATAGGTGCTGGGCCTTGTGAGGTAAATATTGCATTTCCTAATACATTTTTAGGAGCCTGGTTATTTCTTTCCCAAAAAATAAATTACTGGAGGTTTTTTATAATTATTGTTACTGCACTAAACTTTTGCACTAGAAGATGATTTGTGCTACAAGTGTTGTATTTTATGTCAGACTGCAGAAATTGCTTCAATTTCACTGTGCTACCACACACTGAAAAATTTATGTGAATCTTAAATATACTCATATGCCTAAAACACTTCACTAGACTGAGACAAACTTGTGCTCTGTATAATAAGGACTAAGGTGGGCTCTATGGTAGCAATAGCTGTGTGTTTTGATTGAGTAGAAAGCAAAGGCTGGAGCCAATTCACCTTCTTATTTAGATGAGGTATTGCATGCAAAATACATAACTGTCAGTACTCAACAGAGTTGATAAAGGTATGAAGGAAGGAGAAAGACCCAAAAATTCACTGAGGTTTGTATTAGTAAGAAGGCTGGAGCATTTTAATCTCTCTAATCAAGCCTGAACAACATATTGTTGAGGACAGGAGAACTACTTCAGATATCATATAGTTCGATACAGTTGTTTGCTTAGCACTAGTTTTGGTGATGGAGAAAAGACATCTGAGGAGAAAAGCTGTGAATAATTTATTGCAGGAAGATATAATCCTTTTTTTTTTGGTGGAAAATCTGAGTAAGGATATCTAGAAGGAGGGAAGTCATGAACATTATTAAGTATTTATTATCTGGAATAGAATTGTTGATTTCCTAATACCGATATTAACCATGTAGTAAAATTTTCCCTACCCAAGGGTATTACCAACGATGGGGAACAGAGATCATCTTCATAAAGCTGAGGCTTCTTCCATTTGTTATTAATATTCCATGGGATCATTTTTTGTTGCAAAGTATTTTCTTCAAAATAAAATATTTAATTGTAAATGAGGTCTTAGACTTGTCAAGGCTTATAAATGAAACATCTGCATGTGAGTCTGCTGGGGATCCTGCACTTTGTTTTTCCCTGCAAGAAGAAATGGACTGAATTAATATTAGCAATCAGTCTTAATCATTGAGCAGTTTCCTGCTCCCTAAGTTTTCCTTTGAAGCTACTTTCCTCAGCAGAGAACAGGCAGAGGAACAAAATCAGATTGGCAGGTGAAACTCCACTCCTGAAAGTGTTTTATGAGCCTCTCTGATGGTGCTGACATAGTTCATTGTTCACGTGGGAACTACTCTGCCGTCAGTCAGAAAAAATCCCAAACCCAATAAAGGTCAAGCATTGTTGTTTCTCTGGTGATCCAGAGAGAATGCAATGTTAATTGTCAGCTTTCATTTTTTGAAACAATGACTCACTATCTGATATGAGCATTCGCTGTCTAGTTTTGCAGCGAGTTTGCTGGGTCCAGTCTACCTTTAGCCAGGGTAGAAACTGCAGTATCTCTGTTCCAGTCCCAGATCCATGTGATTGTATCTAACTCTGAGCTCTGGGGGTCGCACTTCAAATTTTCACAGAATGTATAAACTGGTGTATAGGTGTCTCATTCATTCAGAATTTAAAAAAAAAAAAAAAAAATCATTTTAACAACTTATGCCTCACAATAATGCCTAAAAATTATTACCTTTCATTATGTTTGTTATCCTCCCCTGCCTATTAGTACATCTAGATTCTCATCCAAGGGCCTTGCAAGACGACTGACTGAAAGAAAAATACTAACCTGACTTTGTCAGTAGTTTTTGATGCAAAGCCTGTCATCATAAAAAAGATTTTTATCAGTCAGCTCACATTCTGCTCATTCGGTTTATATTTACATAAACAAATATTAGGCTTGCAGGTAGCTGAAAGATGTGAATAAAATCTGGTAGTCTGAAGTCATAAGAATCACATGTGAAGATGGATCACAGAGCTTAATTTGCATGAAAAGGAACAAAATATCAGAGGCCAACTTTGACAATGGTTCTCATAAGTTCCGGTCATGAAAAGATATTGGAAATTGGCTTATGTCCTGTGGCAAGAATAACACTGATGCCTGTGTGCATCCTGTCATCCCCAAAAGAAACCATTCAGTAGTAAACAGGTAGGAGCTGTGTCTTGAAGCATTTTGAGAAGTGACATTCATTGTGTTCATTTTTTCCTAGCGAGATTATGGTGGTCCCTTGGTTTGTGAACAAAACAGGCTGAAGATTGTAATCGGTGTCATTGTTCCTGGCCGTGGATGTGCCATTCGAAATCGTCCTGGGATTTTTGTTCGGGTCTCATATTATTCCCGGTGGATACACAAGATTATGATGACCTACAGAAAACCCTGAAAAACTCAACAACTTCCATTGAAAGATTTTGGACAGCATGTAATTAATGCGTAATGTAAAGATCAACAATTTTTTAAAATACTTGATAGTCAAGTTTGTTGAGCTTCCTTTAATATTTATGGGTGTTTTTGGTGTTTTTGTCTATCAGTGTTGTTTTATACATGTTGGAGTGACTTACAGTATATGCAAGTATGGTGACATATCTCCTGAAGATACTTGAATGGATAAACAATTTTGCAAAGACATTATTACTGGATGATAAATGGTTTTGTAGAAATAGATCATATGACCTCTTTTATGCTGCTCTTCAGACTATCTTAGAAGGAGAAACAAATTATAGTTCTACTTAACACATCTTATTCTTTCTATGAGCCATATATTTCTCTTAATATATGACAAAAGCCCTACTGAGAGATATATGCATCTGTCAAGGACGGAATTTATGATCATATTTCTCTTTCCCCCTTATAAGAGGTCAAAGATTTCAGTATTTTATTAAAAATTAATATCTTTAGTAAGTAATCTTTTCGTTATTGATGGACTTTGACAAGCCTGCCATAAGCAGAGTTCTCATAGAAGTCAATACCACTTTTTACACAGTGCTTACAGACTCTAGATCTGCACTTGGTTCCTTCACTGTATATGTGGTCCTCTAATAGATATCTCAAACCCCATTTTGGTTAGCAAACTATTGATCATTTCTTTGAAGTTAGACCCAGAAATACATGTGGATTTACAATGCTAAAGACAGCATTTCATGTAGTTTGAAAAAGTAATCCTGATTAGCTATTGGCAGACTTTGGGCATTAAAAGAAATTTTAATCAAAATATGCCCAAATATTTCTAAACAGACAAGTATTAAAAATTCTCTGGTTCTAGTTATTTCATGAAACTCTGCATTTACAGCAGGAAAAAGAGCAGTTGAATCTGGCCCCTGGCGACTGGGAAAAGTAAGTTATACATTAACAGTTTTTCAGAGACTTAAGAACTTTAATAAAACCTTAACTAGATTTGGACAAAATTCTATCCTTTGTATAATTCCTTTCAGGATAATAAAATGATTGCAGAGATTGATATGATCTTGTATTTAATATGGACAACATCACCAATAGTTTAGTTGCTTGTTTCCTGCCTTTATATAGGACAACCATTTTCCTTTATGCTGACAGGGAAAGGAAACAAAAAATCATCATCTATGAAAAGTGCTTGTTCTCCTGTAGGCATTTAGTTTTATTTCTGGAAGTATTGTACAAATATGTTGTTATAGGTGGCACTGATTACCCTTTAATTTCTGGAAAATTGATACAGCATATATCCAATCGTTAGTTTTACTACTGTACATGTAATTGCGTAAGTAACGGCACTGTTACTTCACTTGTGACTGTGTAAATTGTAAATGTTTCCAGTAGCGTTTGGTTTGTGTATCACATCTAACTGCACAGCCACGAGGCTGGCACCATGGTGTACACATACAAAAGGACATTTCACTCAGAAGATGCGGGGTTGAATTCTGCCCTGTCAGAAAGCAACCACTCCAGGGGAGCTGTCTTGGGAGACAGGCCTTGTCTTGACTCACCAAATTTTCTTCAGCAGTGCACTTTGACTTCAATGGGACTCATGTATTCTAACATCTCCTGGTGAGCTGGGATGAGTTTTCAGCCCATGCTTAAGTGGCTTTGCTTGCTGAGATTTGTGTCACATATCCAGCGGATTCTACTGGCACATTGGAAGAAGTCTTTCAGCAAGCAGAGCTTCTGAAATTCCTCCTGATGTAAATAGTCTCTTTGGACAAGATGTGACTTCTCTGTACAGCAGATTCAAGGTTGTGGATGCTACTCAGACAGTCTGTCTCGATCTGTTCTGGCCACCTCTGAAGGCTTTACGCTCCCTTTGACCTCTCTTACTTATCAGGCCTAAAGAGGGCGGGATTTAGCCTGTTGTATTTACACTTAATTATTGTCATTTAGGTGAAGTGTGTATTCGTACTAAGTATATACTGACCATATCTTATTGAAAGGGTTACATTTTTGAGAGAGACTTTTTAAAAACTCCAAGCGAGTTTTGTTCTCAGCCACAAGTAGAATGTGGATAAAATATACAATTCCATGTTCACTCTTTGTATTCTAAGAACTATGTGCTCACTGTATTATATTTGCAGGCATTTTGTTATGTCTAGCTAAAAAAATTGAATCCTAAAATATTTTAGTTATAAGCTTCTGCTGTGCAGAAGACTGTGATTTTTATATATATATATCCACACACACATATATATATATGATAAAAATACTGTTTTTTGTTAGACAATGTGTAAGGATTTTTACCTGTTTGTTCTGGGCAGTGCCTCAGTAAAATAAATTGTGCAGAGTTGATGCTCCAGAACTTAACAAGTTTGTATGCACTTGCTTACCAGGTACTTTTGTTCTCCCTATCTCAGAATGGAGGGCACCTGAGATCCTGAAGAGCAAGGGAAGAGAAGACTAATGATATGTGGTAATGAATCTGTACTTCATTTATTCCTGTGAATACTTCTTGTTGGTACCAATGGTACCGTACCAGGCAACTGTTATAACTACAGGACTCTCTTAAGAAAGGACACTCTATAGATATTTTTTCACTGTTCTAATATTTTTCTCTCTGTTATAACAAGGGAACCTGATCTAGTGCCCATCTAAATTGCTGAAAAGCCTCTTACTAACTTCAGTGAGATCTGAACTTTACTTCATAAATGTGATTTTAATCAGATTAGAATAAAGGGTAAAGAACTTAAATTCTAATCTAAGGACATTCTCAAACTCCGTTGAATTTCATTCTCATTCTCCTTGCTGTAACTAGTCCTTGATCTCTGAAAGGTGTAATGTCTGGATATAAAATCTTGGAACTAAAACCTAAGAGCTGATTTTGTGCAACTGAAGTTAGTTTGACTTAATTACTGTTTTCTTTGGGCATTGGAACTGGCTAACACTTCTTCCTTTTATTAAAGAAAACATTTTTCCCTTAAAAACATTTTTCCCCCTATCTCTTTTTCTCTCAGAAACCTCATGACCCTCAGAGAAAGATGTAGCTCTCATTGGGAATGTGCTGGTCTAGATTTTTGCTGCTACTGCTGAAATCTTCTTCTCTAGTTTAAGATTAAAATTCTCTGAGGCATTCTGCAATCCCTTGCTGCAGGTAATGCCAATGTACTTGACAGAGCTACTCACTTGAGGTAGAGCTTTTCAGACGAGGGTCCAATCTAGGGGTCAAAATCTACTCAGGCAAAATGTCCCTTGAATTCAGTGAATGTGATTGTCAAAAGAGCAGGGCCTCAGAGTTGTTCAGTGCTTTTCCACATGGATCCTTGTACACAGATTCTCAGCTCCACGGCAACTTCAGCAGGAGTTGAGGCTTTGTCATCATCCTTCTGGAAAGCTGGTTGTAAACCACTGGATGGCCATGAAGACCGTATGAAGCCTATTGGATTGGTTGCTTAACCTTGTCTCCTTATCAATTATTTTCTTCCTCCCTCGTGTGCACTGGTATATTACTGTTTTTGAATGTTGGGGCTGCTGGCAGGAACTGACATGGCTTTCACCCTAAAATTTACCAGTGTTCCTTTTTAAGCATACATTTGGGCATTTATGTATGGTGTTTTCTTGCATGGGATCTAACTTCAGGGAGCTGCCTGTGGAGTTTAGGGTATGATAAAAGTATTTTTTCTTATTTAAGTGGGAAAAAGAATGCTCCCATTAAGTACAACTTGCTGAATGCCTAATGAAAAGGGAACACTGTGGTTATAACTTGTAATACAAATCTTCTGTAATTAACGACATCTTCATTAGTTAATAAAGTTGGTATTTTTGTAACCTTGTTTACTCTTATTATTCTTAATAAAGTATTTTATAAAAAACAAAAACTTAATTAGCATTACATTTCTTATTGGAAGAAAAAAGTCAGAACCCCACTGTGAGTCTCCCAGTTCCAATTCCAGTGAGGGATTTTAATGTGCAGAGTATGGAGGACTAGTGCTTTAAAGATCCTCATGTGTCCAATTGCAGAATTGAAAATAAAATGAAAGAAAGAGCCTAATACATAGTGATCTTGTTGAGACTTCTCAAGAACTTTCTGACTGATTTCTGCACTGAGAATGGTCTAGGCATATTATAATGAGAGTATATTTGCAGCGGAAATTTGGAGTGGATTTGGATGTGCTCAGGTTTAACATAAATATTTTCCAATAGTTTTTAGTTCCTTGAAATTTCAGTAGGAGAGGCTTGGAATTTTACTTACTTATATAAATATACCTTACACTTCTGTAAAGGGCTCCCCTCTCAGTATCACTTAATACTACTGATGGTACAAAAGATGATGCAAAGAAGAGTAATAACTTGCAACAAACCTTGGTGCTGCTGCTGCACTCAATACCACAACCAGCCAGGAGCTACCAGAAAAGGAAACAAGCAACACTCTTACTAACCCCACCAGATCAGTGCCAAGTATTGTCAAACTCGTATAACATCAGAGCCTTCTGGTGAGTTCAAATAAGGGACAGTAAGTTCATTACTTCTTTGTCATTATCCAGCTGAAATTTCAAAGTTGTAAGCATTTCTGATTACACTGTGATTTCGATGATATAAATATATATTTGCTCCAGCTACATCAATAGTGAATTATCTTTCAAATAGACTCATATGCAGAGTGTTTGAAGTCTGATTCTGAGCTTTCCATGGCAAACATCACTTTCTTTTTGTTTGTTTTTCAAAAAGGGGGTTTTGCAATCTATTCAAGAAATCAGTGGATTTTATCAGGAACTCCTGAAATCAGTGGGAAGCTTGCAATAACTTCAACCATGCAGGAATGCTTCCAAACTTATAAAAATCCATAAATAGTCTGTATGTCAAAACAATACTTTGCTATAGTTTTACACTCAGTTTTCAGTATGTTCAGGTGACCTGTCTGTCTTCTGGGAGCCATGAGAATTAACTGCTTGTACAGCAATTTGCACCACAAAAATCTCTAAAGGGATATTGCCTTCATATTACATTCTGTCATGGCTTTATCTTTTGTAGCTGCAGGAATGCTGTAATCTGCAGATGATAAATGATGGAAACCCACATTGATGCTCACTGCTTGCATTCTGCTCTGTGTTATTTAACGAACTGCATGTAAACAGAGCAGGCCATTTAGTAGGGCTCAGCTGTGAATCTATTCTGCCTTCAAAAGCACCGATTTCTGGACAGCTATGTTCCAATAAAACCCACGTGCAATAAATAGGAAAGAAAACAGCTGGGATAAAAAAGGCAGACTATAAAATGATTAATAACAAAATAAGCCCTAAAATAAAAGGATTTTTTTTTCATGTTGTCTCAGTTTTTATAACATAGGATATATGGTGTGAAAAGCTGCAATAGAATAGCTTAATAGCTAAATCTACTTCACTTTGTTGAGAACACTTGGGAAGACACATTGACTTCTCCATATGGTCACAGAAGATATAGGACAAGTGTCTGAGGTCCTGATTCTACTTGCATTGAAATCACAGTCAAAACACTATTTTAGAATACTATTTAGCCCAATCTAGGGCTAATGGATATGTCCTAAATCATCAACCCCTTGGACCTTGTCATGAGATTGTTTCAGATCCTGACTTAAGGAAGCAATCTGTGCATGTTCCAGATGGTTAATGAGGGGCAGAGGGAGAAAGTATGCATTTTATTTCAAAACTAGGCATCAAAGTTCCACTTCAGACTATCAAATTTGCTCAGAATCTGATTGAAGATGAGAATTGGTTCATTTGCTTACTCTTTAAATATTGTTCATTAAATAACAATAATGACAATAATTTTATTATCATTATAAATTATTAAGAACAACAACAACAGTTTTAAAACCATGATGAATGCAGTTGCTACTAATGTAGCTTTTATACACAAAAGAATAAATTCTTTAGGGAAAAACTCCCCAGCAGAGCAAAAAATGTACCACTTCAGAGTCCAAGAGATGTTGTTTGCTTGAGATATCTCAAGTTTTGTCTGTTGAAGCTGGTGTTGACCTCAGTTGGTCAGCACTATATATATAATATTTCCTACTGTGGAAAAATGTACACAGGACAGTGCAATTCATAAGAATTTACCAAAAATAAGGCAAGAAATACAACATTAGAGGTATACACTGGATTAGATGAGGCTAGTGCAAAACAAAAATAAGGATATAGTCCTTCTCTTCGACTGAGAGAAGTTTTGCCTTCAGCAATATGTGAGTTTATAGTATTTAATTCAGTTCGTATTATACTGACTAAAAAAATTCCAGATGGTTTTCTTTTCTTGAGCATTAATGTCAGCATTATACACACAATGAGCAAATATGCATTTACATCAACATTGCTATTACAAACCATGTCAACAACCGTCTCATGTCTTGGGCGTAAATATGCCATCTGCTGTTCAGCCATGTGTTTAACAGTGCTCTAACTTCAGAGAGCAGTTACAAAACTGCCATCACAGAACTCCTTCTCCTTTTCTTTTTATTTACTTTTTCTATTTTTTTTTTTTTTACTTTTATTAAATGAAATCTTAGAAAATTTGCTGTTCACAGCAGTGTAAGTTGTGGAAGATTTGCATTAATCATTCACTTGAAAGCCTCTGCTTTCCATTTCTGTGCATCCTCACAAGGCAGATGAGTCCCAATCATTGCCTGATCCTGTAATTCTTTGAAGCCTGTGTTTCTGTCAGCAAAGTCCCCACAATGCCTCATTTTTTTTCTGTTGTATATATTCAGAAAAAGTCCTCAGAATACCTTTAGGAGGTGAAAACTCCATGCAATCCCAGCCTTCAGCTATCCACCCTGATGTTCCCAGCTTGCCATCAAGTACATTAACTCATGGAAAGGAGTGTTCTAGTGGGCTAGATGACTCCTACACCTCCCACATCAGCAAGGACTGGGGAGGTGCTCCACGGCCATCTATACCGAACCAGCCGTACATTGCCAGAGGTTCGGTGTGGCTGAGCACTAGAAGCACACAAATTACAAATGGACACAGAAACAAGTGCACATCACACTCACCCAAATGCTCATAGAGGCCTTCACAATAGTATCTAACTGATTAATTAACAAATTCTCAGTCTACACACATGCTTCAGAAAAAGGGTTATAACCTGGGGGTTTCCTTTACCCGGTGCTGTGATAACTCAAGTGCCTTCCTATAGGGATAGGACGGCGTGAGAAGAGAGGTCGTCCTACCAGGAGCACTTATCTCACATCCAAACTAACCAAGAATAACAAGGGGAAACTTAATGGTGACAGCCAGGGGTAAGAATTTTTGATATCCTGATTTGGCACATTTGTGACAACAAACATTTGCAATGTAAGCCTGAGCTGGAATAAATTCTTACATACCTCTTATCCTTTGGCCACGCTCTGAATTAGCTGGATCCGAGCCAGTCCACTCAGCAGTGATTGCATGTTTGCATATGTCTTTGTGTTTGTGTGTGTGCATGCCAGTGTGTGCAGATATACATGTATCTATTCTTCCTGGCACAACATACAGGCTCTAGGATTGCTGTTTATTGTCCTGGAACCAGACAAAGCAGACCTGGCTGGTTTTCATCCATCTGTATTCTAGTTTGTGCACATCAGTGTAACCTGCATATGAAAGCCCCAAAAGCTAGAAATTAAAAAGTTCAGGCTTGGCTCTTAAGGTTCTCAAAAGTTTTAGGGAATCAGTGCTAAACACTTACATCTACACTGCTAATTGAAAGAGTGCATGGGCCTTTGGAGATCCTTCTAGACGGTTTCTTTTTCCTTTTATTTCACTTTAATTTTTGGTAGGTATCACCAGAGGCTAGCCTTAATATTAAAGGTGTCTTAAAAGCGAATATTCTTCCTGTAGAAACCTGCTTCCTTACCAAAGCTCTTTCTGGGATGTTGTCTTCATTTGGTTAGGGGTCTCTTCTAAAGTTCTGTTTTCCCAGGCTGACTTCTCACTTTATTTTATTTTTTATTTTAGCAGAGACACCAGGCTGTATTTGCAAGTTTTGTGCTTTTTAATCCCCTCTGATGTCACTTAGTGTTAGCAACATTTTAGTTCATACAACTCCCTAACACTAATCCCTGAGAATTAATTCCTTCAGCTTTCTATGTATGTAAATTTTTTTAAGCCCTACCTTCCTGCCTGGTTTAGGTTCCTGCCTGCTTGGAAAATAAAAGGAGAAAGAAAAAAAAAAAGGCTTTTCAGTTTTCTTTAACTGGCCTTTGCATTAATGCTGCTCAATTTTCTTATCAGTACTTTTTCCCATCACGACATGCAGATCTTACCAACTCAGTCTGCAGGAACATGTCAGTTTTATTGGCATGTTTGACAGAGACCAGGCTGGTTTCCAACTGAAATCCATTTATTTTCCCTCCAGCATGCTTGCTTACCTCCCCAGGCTCACACTCTCTGTGGCTTCCTCCAGAGAGGTATTTCCCTGCCTGTTTGGGTATGTATTGTGCATTGCCTTTCAAAATTGGCAGCAGTTTCCTATCTTTCCCAATTTACCCTGAGGAGGGTGGACTTTTCTTCCCATTTCCCTGTCAAATTCTTCAGGAGAGTAAAATACTCCTTACCTTTAAAGCAGTTTTCAACTAAATGCAGGAAGCAATCTGTGAAGCTGATGCAATCTTGGACAACCAAAGCTTAGAGGAAACACCTCACTTGAGCATAAAACAAAACCTCTGGATGTGCTTCCCTGTTAAATATTTAAATAGAGTCTTGGCATTCCCATATTCCTCTGAATGGTTATTTCAGACACTTAAGAAGAGTTTGTGAATTCCTTTCTTGGACCGGACGTGGTGAAGCAGGGGTGTTTGCACAGGCTGCTGCACAGAGTGATCCAAGGCACTCCTCAGAACTGCTGACAGACAAGGTCTCCAGTTCTCTTTCTTCTCTACTGGGTTTTCTTGCTTATTTTCTTGTTTGTCTTGTTTGTTTGTCTGGTACTTTATTATTCTATTTTAATGCTGACAGGAAGAAAATAAACAGGGAAGAGTAGGGCTGGTGGAAGTGTTGTGTTTGAACTGTCTTCTGGGTAAGATTTATGGTCTGCTAAGGACAGCTTTTTGGAAGTTCTCTTCAATCCTCTCTTGGCAGTTTTTTCAGCCTCCTTTGCTGTCTGAAGACACTTCACTTTCTCTGTTTGGAAAGTGCTTTGCTCATTATCTTCTCTGTAAGGGTGGAAGCGATGAAGTCACTTTGCATCTTCCCCCTTCCTCCCCCCCACACCGCTATCTGTGTCCCTTGGTGCAGAATCAGCAACAGCACGGAGCACTCACTGCAGGACATTCCGCTTCTGCAAAATCCTGACCAAGGGCATGCTTGAGCAAACTCATATTGGAGAACAAAATACAGCAAAGGCACGGAGCTGAGTGGCATTTCTACATTTGCCTCACTGTTTCCAGACCATGTCTGTAAAGATAACTGTGGTATGTGAGAGTAGACAAAGAAAACTCATTCTGGGAAAGAGAAGAATTGTTAGAGAAGACTATTGCTCATACAGAAGGCTTTTGATTGCTCTTCAAGATGGGCTACTGCCTGCACATGAATAGTGATTAGATGTCTGGCCTGAAACGGAGACATTCTGCAGAGACAAATGCAAAGGTTAGGGGCTACCCTCTGGGAATTTTAGGTGTGAGAAAGGAGCACAATAATTTTAGGTCCCAGCCCATATGAGTGGCCACTGAAGAGCTTAGGAACCACATAGCTTCTGACCACAACTCATGAGAAATAATGTTCTCAGGTCTCTTTCTTTGAAAGATAAATCTAAGGGAAGAAATTCAACTTTGAGGGAAAAATTTCAGCAAGCTCTGCTGAAAAATCTCAGCAGCACACCACTAACTTTCCTGAGATCAGTACATGGTTTGGTTTGGTTTGGTTTGTTTTTTCTGTTTGCTATGGGCAAACTGAAAAAGTGGCCTGAACCAGTTTATTTCTGTATCTGAATTTAGCTAGACTTTTTAATCCAGCTCAGAAGATGAAGATCAAGGGAAGAAAATTTTTTTAAAAAATATTCCTTTTTAGGCCACATCCTTCCTTCCATTTTCCCAATTTCACACATCCATTAAAAGAAGAAATGTACTCATGCAGAAAACAAACCAAGCCCTCCAAGTGAGAACATATAGCGATTTCATTCAAAAATTCTTCTTTTAAGGCACAGAGTCTATAAAAACCACACCAGGAGAATACTGTACTCTGTGGTCATTTGTTAGTAAAGCTGACAGGAAATCAAAACTGAAAGGATTCTTCTGTAACTGCCAGCTTGCTGTAATGGAAGCCAGGGGAAATATATTTATCTGTTTATTTGACTGAGAAGAAAGAAACCAAAACATGTTTTCCTCCAATAGTAAAAGGAGATTAGACTGTTGCTAGTCACTTGTGTGCCAGACTTCCCTCCAGGCCTTTCCTAATGTTTTGTCTCACATTCAAAACAAATAAAATATGAGCTCTGAGGAAAAGAAAACATTTCACAGATTATAGAAACTAAAAAGATCTTTATGTACCTAACATTTCACCTTATAGCCTAAAGGATATTGCCCAACACTACACATTATTGAGAACCACAATTTTGTAGAATTTTTTTGGAAACAGAGATTTCATGCCTGTCATGTGGTACAAAATTGCATCTGCAAAGGAGGACAGGCCATTTGGAGTATGACTCACTAGGCTTGGTTTTCCCTCCAAAAGTAATTTTTATTGCATTGGAATAAATAACATGAAATAGGATGGATCAGATTCTGTCACCTTTCTTAAGACTTGATGATCTTACAAATCTTCTTCTCTCAAAACAATTCCAGTCTTCTTGTAATAGATGATTGATCAATTGAATCATAGTATGTGGGCTACTACCAATCTGATACTAATAGTGATCTCTAGTTAGATCTCTGTAAGAAACAGTTTCATGCTGATGTGAATAAAAATAACAAGAAATATTCCAAGGTCAGAGTCAGCAGTGGATTTTGTCATTGTTACATGGCTCTGATGATACAGAGCTGCAATAAATGTCTTCAATTAATATACTTACAGAACTTTTCCACTGCCATGTAGCAGTCAAAACCAGATGGCAAATTTTGTCAAAGATCTTTCATTTGATTAATTCTTCTGTCTGGGCAGATGCAGTGCAGTCTGTCAAACCATGAAGATAAATAAAAAATTAAGATGTTTTTCCTAGAGACTGCTAGTTGGGTAAAGCTTTGATAGCTGTAAGAGGGCAAGAATCAAATGGATTTTTTTCCTCACCATGGATATTTATCCTAACAGGGTATCTTTGATGTGAATCTTAACATAACTCTTTTTAGGGTAGTTGCATGAGGGAAAGCAGTCAGTTTATAGTGTGCAAGATAGTTTCACCAGATAAATGACATGTTAGGTTTTGCCCAAGTTTAAAAACCCACAGCAGGAACCATCATATTTGTAGCAAGAGACAAATCTGCACATGTTACCACCACATATCACATCAACATGTTTTGCTGTGGTTTTTTAGGCTTTTCAAATTCTGTCATAATGTTCAAAGTACTGAGAAAGGATCTCTTGCATACACATTATTCCTAAGCATGGAATATATCTGTAGAAAATCAGTGAGAATAGGTAGACTGTAACTTATGATTTATTTAGCACCACAAACATGAATAGATTATGCTGTAACAAAGCACTTAGGTCCTCATTTGGGACCATAATTAAACATATGTTTAACTTCAAGCATAAACTTAAGACCCATTGACAAGTGCCTGCCTTTGAAGATGCAAATAATCCGATGAATTTATAAAGCATTGTGACTTTGGGTGAATGTGGGCAAGGACCCCAGCAAAGGAACAGGACTTGTTTATATAGTGCCTAAGACAGGAACGCCATAAAAATAAAAAAGGCTTCCAAAACTGACATTAAATATGTTAATGGTTCTCTTTAATTCCTCTTTTCTTTTCAAAATAGAACTTAAAGTGACATTCAAAGGCTCAACAATGGCAACTGTATGGAAGCGAACACATTCAAATTTACTTCAGATTTAACCCCAGTTTGCATGACTCCTGTGAAAATAGATGTGGTGCCATGGTTTAGTCTTCAGAGTCTTATTAGATGCCTTATTACACGTCTTTGTGCAGTCGAAATATAATGCAGGGAACATTTTAATATGGCTGCATTTTAATGGCATTCCATCCAATTACTTCAGAAACTGTGGGGAGCACCTATAAGGGGCCTGTGCTCTGGATCTGAATTTGGATTTTATATCTCTGCAGCATCTGTATTACTTGTCTAGACACATCTCTTAGGATTCAGAATTACAAATGACAGATTGTATTCCAGGCCTGACATTTATGTGATTGAATATAGAGATATATTTATACATGATGATAACTGTATCTGATATGTGCTTCATCTAAGATCAGAATGAAGCCCAAAACATTCAAAAGTGGCAGGGTCAAAACCCCTTTACGATTACATTAGAGAATTCAACACATCTGTGCATGTGCAAAAGCACCACATCTTTGCTTTCCAAACTTTTTTTCCATAAATTAAGCTCAGGTCCATCCTCAGAAGGAATTCTGAAGACTAAAAAAGGCTCAAAATTATTCTTGAAAAGTGTACTACAAATAGCTAATTCATATGAATTATTTGATCAAGCCAATTGAATTATGTTCAAGAAGTTATGCTAAGTCATTTAGCAAAGCTCAATTCCACATTTCTACAAACCAGGCAATTGCTTTGAGATTAGCATGGAAGATTTGTGGATTAAAACCAAATGCTAATGACAAGTGAGGATTCACATGGAAGAACTTGAGGACATGCTCCTCTCTAGAGGAAGCATAAGTTCTGAAACAGTTCTTTACAATCAATACATGCATCAATTTTATTATCATTAAACTTTTATTCCTTTTAATGAATAAAGTAGAATTTATTTGAGTTGTATTCATTTTGTGTCTCTGCCTCTGACTTTTCAAGAGTTACTTTATCTTTGAATGTCTGTTGAGACCCTGAGTGCACTCAGGGGCCCAAATACCACTGCCTGTCCCTGGCACTGTCCCCATCCTGCTCACAGCTCAGGACCCCACTCCAGTCCCAGAACCTGTCAGGTCTTGCCCCAGGGAGGTTGTAGGATTCTTTCTCCACCTGTCCTGGCTCATCCCAGCATTAGCCTGTCCTCATTCCCACAGAGATTTTTGATATCCAGGGCTGGGGCTGCCCCAGCTGCCCCACTGCCTGCCCTACCCTGCCCTAACACCCCTGGCGCCTTGCCCAGGGAATCACCAGCCCTCCCAACACCATGATAGCATTTATTCACTATTTTTAAATAATTATAATACCTTTTTTTTTTTTTCCATTTCTTATTACCAAACCAAGAAAAACACTTCTAATGCTCTTTTCTGCTGTGGTCAAAGTTTTGTGTCTGTGAAGAGGAGTGTCAACCTGAATTACTTTGTTTGGTGTGAAAGATCCTTCACATCTTCCCCCCATTTAGTTACAAAAAAAAAATTCCATTTTTTTAACTGATAATTTTTAACTTCTAAAGGACAGACTTTGTTTCAAAATGGAAATCAAAGGCTGCTCATTAGAAAGTGTCAGGGAAAAAATGTTGCTTGTAGATAGAAGGTTTCATTTTAGAAATGCTCTCCTTTTACAGTTACCTTTAATCTTAATTCAGACACGATTTGAACTAATTCTAATAAAACCACTTCCTTTGTTGGTTTCATGACCCACAGGTAGGGGCTGAGATGTTCTGTATAAACTCTCATCAGGCTGAACAGAGACACCAGACACGTGTCAGGGAACACTTATGTTTTGTTATATAATTGCCATAACCCCAGCAACCAGCCCACTCTTTAGACTGAAAAGATGTTGGTTAACAAGTTCTTACAATACACTTCCACAAGAGTGGAGGCGAACAAGCCCTTAATTAAGTACACTTCATGAGTTCTCAACTCCCACAGCCAGCTCCTCAAAAGCTGCTGGCTCACAAGCCACAACACACCAATATTCAAGGGCGCTGGCTAACAAGCCACAGCACTCTGCCACAATGTCCCCACTCCCACAATGAAGCCCACTGTGGAGTGTGGAGTAGCATATGGTAGCTGCGCTTTGCCCACGCAAAGCAGGGAAATAAAACAAAGAATATGACGAGTCCTTAGGTCTGGCATTGGCTGCAAAGTGTGGATGGTCGGGAGCTGGGGTTGCAAGAACAAAGAAAGAAAAAGAGAGGAAAAAGACAGAGAGAAAGAGAGCCAGAAAAGAGAGAGAAAAAGAGAGTGAAGGGGCCCAATTTGTTCCCTTTTATAGTTAACCTGGTGCTCACCTCTTATGTAAATCAGACTTTTCATGCATTTTGTTCCTGCGTTCACAGCCAGCCCTTCTCCAAAGAGTGAGGTGGGAAGCGGACTGAGCCCCTGTCTACAAGAGGAGCAGGAAGCTGGATCAGAGCAGCACTGCTCCACCTCCACGGGACCCTCTCCTCTGATCACATCCTTCCTGCAGCAATACTCAATGTCTGAGACAAAACGTGCTTAGGTCCGGTCCTTTACAGTTGAACATCAGTGTTGAGTTCAATTACAAAATTTTGGTGCAGCTCTATTATGACTAATGCTTCCAAATGCTCTACAAGATGCTGTTGCTTTCTCCTGAGTCCTTACGAGATAGAAAGGTAATTGGCAGATATTTGCCTTCATTTTACTATGAAAGGCAAAGGTGATTCCACGCTTCTAAGATTTGTTTTTCCTAGCTACTAGGTAGTTATTGCTAGCTACTTACATCAAAAATTTTGAATAGAACCTGAGAAAAAAGAGAAAACTGGTGCAGTTTTCAAAGGCAGTGAAAATATAACATATTTATAGATGTGAACATAAGGACCCCTAAATCCCTTGCATGTGTAAAAACACAGCAAGATCTGCCTTTGTGTTTCTTTGTCTTTCCTGAAGAAAATTTTACAAATTTGAGATTTATTGACTAGGCGGGAATTTTTGCATTTAACTGTAATAAACTGTATATCACAGTTGCTGATATAAATACATATATTAAAAAAAGAAACCTACCTTTCTTCCACCTTACAGATTATCAGATATGAAGAAAATAATTTTAAGCATCTTTAAGAGAAAAGCAAATATACTATCACTGTTTTTTTTATTTTTATTTAATTCTTTCACTTTGAAAGTGACTACAACCCCATCTATTTGATATTAATTTGATATTGATGTTAAAAATTATGGTAGATATTCCCAGATCCTGTAGGATTTTAATTTCACATCAGGCTATTTTTACACATTGATTTTCATAATATTTTCCTTATTGCTGAAGTAACTAAAAATGATAGTAGCTGTATCCACCCCAAGATGAAAAACACACATTTTTTGTAGCCATTATGTACAAAACTTTGGTACATGAAGTAATATATCCAAGCTGAATCGAAAGCGTAAGGGAAACTTTAAAGAGGTAGAATGCAACCAGCATTGAAAGTTGGCAAAGATGTTACACAGTTTAACACAAGCTGTTCCTCTCTAATATCATAGTGACAGTTTCATATAAATGACATTTCGTGAGTAATAAAATGACAAATACATCATTAAAATTAGAGACAGATTGCTAAATGGATTAGACTGCAAGTATCTTGGTTTTTTTCCTTATTCTTCCACATGCATATTTCATCTTGCTGAAAAACTATATGCCAATGTTGTTCATATTGCCAGATCTTAAAATGAGTTTTTAAATTCATTCAGTTCTACTATGAAACAGCTCTTTGAAGAGGGGAAATTCAGCACTGATTTTTTTAGTATCCTTGAACAAACCACACCCAAAATCTTGGATGTATGAAGTGCCAGGCACACACAGGGCCTTGTACGTGTATCAAGTAATTGTAGAACAATGAAAGGGCCTGTTTTTTTACATTATTTTTCAGAAATAAAATCTAGTTTAGGGCTCAGATTAGAGTATCAAAGGCTGTTGTAAAGCTTGTTCTTGAAATATATAAATAATTAATACATTTGTGGTCTAGAATAGGAACCAGTCAAACCACATTCACACAGGCAAATAGTATAGGAAGAAAATAGGAAGAAAACCAAATAAAATAGACTCCTTTCATAACGAGGCTAAGAAGCTGGCAAAATATATTAAAAAAAAATTAAAGGCTATCTAGGATATCTAACATAGAGGTAGGCAGAGTTTTATAATAGGCTGTCAGAATCCTATGGTAAAAAAATGCAATTTTCTTTGGGTTTTGGGCTCATTAAGACTGTTTACTGTAATATTCATTACAGAAAAACTTAGGAGCAGTTTCCTAGTCTTATTTAAGTCTTTAAGGAGTCTACTGATTTTAGGGTCTATTTTCATATGTCCTTGCATGGCAGACTTGAGCTACTCATCAAGTAGTAGGCTTTCATGAGCTATAGTATGTCTGTAGCCCATGAAATTACAATAAACAAGATGCTGTTCTGTTCATAGATGAAATAAGGAAGTTCGATTTCCTATGGATGTGTCTCCTTTAAATATCTTCCTCTGCAGTAACACCAAATCTGCCTCACGGAACAATACGGAGCAGTCATGAGAGTGGTCCAGAGATCTGCGTGTGCTGAAACATAATTTTTTGGAGACTCCTACCCTTTTTTAAAGTGGGTTTGATCAGAGGATTCAAAAGTTGTTAGAGAAAGACAGACCAGCAGATACCTGAACAGTGAGGGTTGCCCACGAGCTGGCAATGCACCATCACAGCAAAGCAGGCCAGCAGCTTCCCATGCTGGAAGGACAAACATGTTTCTTAGAGCATCTCACCTAGGAGGAGAAGCTGAGGGAGCTGGGACTGTGCATATGTGATTCTGTAGTCCTGTTTCCTTAGGAAACTCATCTAAACATGTATATATGAAATCATCAAAATATCTGTGCAGCTGGTTCTTATTTCTTCATTGTCATTGAAAAAGGAATTTTGCTAATTGGAGGCTACTCACACATCCTGTAAATCCAACCACTTGTAGAAAGAGAGAGCATTTGAATGGAAAAAATCTTGACAGAGAATTCTGTATTTGTTAGAAGTGCTATACATTTCTCTCGCAGTGATTTGTTAGCCAAACTCCTCTTTTAAGATAACACTAAAATATCTTTTACTGGGGAAACTAATGGGCATCTTATCAGACAATCTTCTTAACAGTGTTCCAATGGAAACCAGCAGGGAGTCATTTTAGAATTACTGAACACAAGAGAAAGGAACCAAATTATCTTTTTTTTTTTTACTTTTTCTCCTGCAAAACCTGAAGAATTTATAAATTCTGATGGCAACTTCAGCCTGTAGGAGTAATCTTAACTTTAACTTGGCACTCTGATGAATTTGCAAGCTATTAAAAAGGAAGTGGAGATTCCACCAAACTGACCATTAAGAAGTATGTACATCTGATACAAATCAGGGCTATTAGTGGCTTGGTAGTTTCCACTTTTTGTTAATGAACTGTGGAAATGAAAAACTGATAGACTTGGCCAAGGCATACTGTTTATAATAATCTTCAGGATTGCACTGGTCTTGGATCTAGCTGTATGGAACTGTACAAAACTGTCTTCATGCCAAGGCACAAGTGAGAGAAACAGTACTGAAAAATGTTAAAGGGCCTAGAAGGTACTGAATTACTCTGGTGAAAGACTAAGGGCCCTTGGCTTCAGCTAAAGCAAAGACCCATGCAGGATGAGCACCTCACTCTGTGAAATAATCTTGCGATTAAGCATGTGCTATTTTCTCCTCTCCTACAATGAGTGTGTGCACATTAACATCTGTAAATGTCAGACAAGTGGTGTGCTGTATTGAGCAGTCTCACTTTAAACCTGTCTAATGCATGTCCTGTCGTAGTAAAGATACAGATGCTTTCCTCTGGTCCTATAAAAATGTGCATTTTAATGATAAATTGGACAGTTTATAGTTCCAATTACTCTTGTCTCCTTTGAAGCAGGAAAACTGGCAATCCCTTATCTAGACTTTAGCAGGTTGAGATAAACCTCGATAGCAAAAAGTATCTGGATTGTCAGAGCTTTTAGCTACAGTAAACTGCTTAAACTGAAAGCAGCTGTTGGTCAAAAAGAAACAATACCCATCCATTTGTAAGGTGTTCTGTGGCTGGGATACTATTAATGAGTTTTTTCTTCATGCAAGAGTCTGTTACACATGCAGACACTCATATGCACAAACATGCACATACAGTGACATAAAACACGTAGAGTTTGAAGAAATCTTGTTTGGTTAACACACAGTAGTCACTTGGAAGAAATAGTCCCTGGAGATCGCTGCGTTCAGAAAACTATGGTTTGGTTCCAACAGTATAACAGTGAGATTTCACTCACAGTTATGAAAATGTTATTGTTGCCTCTACAGATCTATTATTCCCATTTAATGTCTGGAACAGTAAAATTATTCTCACTGAGAAATCCTATTCTCTCTGCTTCTTATTTGTTCTCAAGTATATTGGAGTTACATGGACAGTTCAGTCTTCTATCATGTCTTCTGAATCATTATCAATGTATTTCATTGTATAATATGAGAAAATGATTCTGACTCCTTCTGGATTTTGTACTACGTTTCTTCCAAGCTCCTATAAAGTTTTCTGGTATAAATTTAAATCTGTGTTTTAGTTAATGTTGCAAACAGGAAAAGATACTAATTCAACTTGTAGCATATCTTCAGTGTGCTTACTTTTTTTACAAAACACTGTTCAGATATCTTAGAAGTCTGTGTGGACCTATTCAGTCAATAATTAATTCACCTGTAGTTAAAAATTATGTCCACCAGTTCTCTTAAAATGTTTATATTATGCACCTATTTTCCCAAACCAATCTCCTGATAATATGAAAACCCAAATCTGCAAAACCAAAGCTATAACTGACAAACTGTGGGAAGAGTACATATTTTTTGTAAGAGGTAAAAACATATACCAGTTAAAAACTTCCCTTCTGTCTGCAAAAGTCTCAGTGCTGCTTGATTTTTTGTGTGGTTTCTGTGCTCTTCTAACTTCTAACTAACTTCTGTACTCAAGTCTCAATCAACTCTGCTGGGATTACAGCATATTTTCCCTTGAAAACCAGTTTGGACAGTCATGAAACTCATCCCCTGTTCAGGCTGTACTTCCAACAGCCTACGCTGATACTTGACTTTGCAACGACAGGGTAATGTCAGGACTCCTTTCTGAAATTTATATATTAGTTCACTATTGGCTATGAGACAGGGGTGAGCATCTAGTGGGAAAGATTAGACTAGCAAAGGAGAGAGTTTGGGTTATTGTAGGTAATCTCCATGCAGTTTATTCCCACACGTCTGCTGGTTCATTTCTGTGGAGGCATCAATACCCAGATGAAGTCTGAATTCCTGCATTACACTCTGAAATTGAAGCCTAAATAAATAATTTCTTCTAACAGAGAGAGGGGAATTGGCAGCCCATCAAAAGTTGAGGATTAGCCTTACCCTTTTCTTCATATTTTTTCATGAATTCAGACTTAGTTGATTTCCAGACAGATTTTCTCATTTTCATATGCATATGCTTATTCTTGACATGACACGGCTTATGCCAGGACTTGGCAGGTTGATCCACAGTTGTGAACTTCCCTCCCAGACAAGGACCTTGAGCTTCTCCTGTGAACCAAAGACCCGAGTTCCTTCTGTCAGGATTTCTTAAGTTTAATTCTATAAAATAATGGGGTCTAGTCTATTCAGTTTAGGCCCTGGTACATTTCCAGTTTGAAATGTCTGGTCCCAGAAAAGGGAAGAATTATTTGAGCTTCTCTAAGGTAGCTGCCTGCATTTCTTTAACAGTTTTGAAGAGAAAAAAATACTTCTGAGATCTGCAGATGGAATTTCAGGCTACTGAAATCAAATGTCTGCTGTGTGACCTGTACCTTAGGTACCACCAGAGAATAATCCAGTCTAAGGTACACGCTTATCTTTTTTCCATTGAGAATACAGTAAAATAACAGGAGATGTTCATCTTCCCATTCATTTGGGATTCACTCTACTGCTTTCCTCTGAGCAGAAATTGAAATCTCCAAATCTGCAAGATGAGTAAGATTTTGTATATGTAGGACTCCAGGATCTGCTCAGGACTCTATAGCCCAACAGAGTGTTTTCCTCCCTGAGACCTGGTCTGCTGACCTGAGTCACTGTGCTGGCACTGACCTGGACCAGTCAATGAGCATAGGGAACGTACCCACTCTACATGCAGGTACCTGTCCTCTATCAAAATTTGCTTCAATTATGACAACATAAAGCTTTCTGGGTTTCTCCAGAACATTTAGACAGAGTTGTGGTGTGGTTGGTCATAAAGTGGATGCTAAAGCTAAGCTTTAGGTGGTGTTTAAAAGGCTGCCATCTCGTCAGAAGTGCTTGTGATAAATCTCAGAACTGCTTCTTCTATCCTTTCCCATCAATTATTTTTAATTAAGTGCAAATGATGAGTAGAGGTGCATCAAACCACGTTATTCAGCAAAACTGAGCTTTCTGGATTTTATACTTCCCCTGACTCAATGAAATTATTTATTTCACCCTGTTCCACAGTTCTCTGTTTGCCAGTGAAGTAAGACATCCTTGTGTATCAAGATTGCCAAGGGACTGAACCCAAATTTTTAAAATATGGGTAAAAAATGTAAGGGTTAGAAAAAGACAAAGTCAGATAGACTTTTAACATAAATATGGATTACAATACTGTGTTATAAAACTTTATTTTCAGTGTTTGTATTACTATAATACCAGATATTTTGATCCTGCCAGAGCCAATCAAATTTGATGAGAACATTAACTTGGCTTGGAGCCAGGAAATAGGTGTAAACATCAGACCTCATTAGATTTTCCTGAACTGTACTGAAATTGAGGTTTATTTCATGCCATGTATAATTAGACAGTTACTGTAATTATTCCAATTTGTTTCACATCAAGACTTTTGCATTGCACCCTTTTAAGACAAGAACTGAAATCTTCTATGCCCCAAGGCAGATCAAAGCAAAATTTGTCATGTCCTATCCATCTAGAGGACAATCAACATTTGTGTCTGTCCTTCAATAACAGCCAACTCCTGATGTCTTTAAGAATGGCAGAATTTCATCAGAACAGAGAATGCCTGTAGATGACATGTGTGTATGAGAAAGGAAGAATCTGCATTTTTTAAAGGATCATTTAAACCCACGATAATGAATTAATTTCTAAACTACTTTGTAGACTGAGTCCATCTTGAAGTGTCTTATGAAAAATGATTCTGCAAAACTGAGTGACTGACTGGATTGAATGATTTGGGCATAAATTATTTCATTACAGTTGAAAGCTTTTTCCATCTGCTGTCCTTGCATGCACAGCCTGTTTCTAGAAGCATTTTTGACAGATTTAAGCTGACTGGGTTTATGTATTTAATTCATTTGTACACAGCAGGGTACAGCATCCACAGGGAGCTTCAGAACTCTGAGGCCAGTGGATCAAAAAGTAATAATTTTTTTTTTCTGAATAAAACCAAATAAGCTGAGGAAAGCCATATATGTTGGAAAAGAGGATGCAGTTTTTTTCATTTGTGCTGCTTTTTAGTACAAATTCTTATGTTTGCAGTTCATCTTGTGCTCTTTAGGGAATTCTAGCCCAAAATCTGCTTCTTACCAGGTTTTGTCTATTGTGATCTCCCTGCACCAGCCTTTTTACCTTAGTCCATAAGACCCTTTCCCCCTTCAGTCATTCAAAACATTTAACCCTGCAATTGTTGGAGAAGCATAATAAAATTGTTCTGTTGAAGCATCCTATCAAAATACTCTAAATGGTTGCTCTGGCTGGAAGATATGTTCTCTGAATTAATATCCTTCTGAAATCAGAGCAGTACTAGCATGATTGGGAAGGGCAGAACATGAGATTCTAGAACTATTTCTGCGCTGCTCCAATCCTGAGAACACTCGCAGCTCTGTGGAAATTTAGACATAATGAAACAGCTTCAGTGGTTCAGGGAAAGGTTTTCTGGTGCAGAAGTAACAGTGGGTGCAAATGCAGCTAAACATTGTTCCATGCTTGGTATTGTCATAGGAAAATGTGCAAAAGCAGGGATAGATCAAAAGTGAGTGTGCTACAAGTAGAAAGAGAAATGCATATATCACCTAGTGTTGCTACAAGGCTTTTGGATTGTGATCAGCCAAAACATCCTCTCTCTTTCCAGTAGAGTAGGACACCTGTTAACATCCTGATAGCACAGTGGGGCCACACGCGCTCCCTGGAATATTGTTTCCTCTGTTGTGCTCTCTGTCCACCAATGCAACAAAGAAAAGCTCATTCCTGCCTTATCACTGTGTCCCGCCATTTTCTCAACTTTTTCTTCTTGCATTTTGATAATGAGGCACAACCTGCCTCCAGATCACCTTTTGCTCATGCAAACTTTATTGCCAATACATCTCACAGCCTTCACCACCAGTTTTGATACCCAAACAACACCATGAGGCAGAGAAAAGAAATTTGGATAATAGATAAGAAAATAAAAGTGCAGGCCACAGTTAATCACAAATTTCATAAGCGTGAGATCTGAGGAAGTATGAAGCATCAGGCTAAGAGAAATCATGGAAGCTCCACATTCAAGGGAGAATACATCACTTCAAATGGTATTATTCTGTGAGAATGAGGGGAGCACATGAACCAATAGGTTTTATTCTGATAATTCATGGTGTTTTCAGTCCATAACAAGACCTGAGGACAATGATGACAGTAGTCTTTTATTACAGCTCTGTTGATTATTTTAAAAAAAGCAAAAAGCATTATCCTTTTCATGATAAGCTTGTCTAGCATTTTTGTCTTTGATTATGTATAGTTAGAAGGACAACTGTATTGAATTAGGTGGGCAACATGTCTTCAGGAATTGGAAACAGTCATGGAAACCAGAACTGGAAAGTCATAACAACAGTTTATCTCTTGAACAAATAAACTGTTACTGCTTTTTCCCAGTGTTCCTCCCTGAGTATCAGACCATGATATGAACTTTCTTCAGTGAAGATCCACCATGTCTCCAGGAGAAAAATGAATGGTCTGCTGAGACATTTGTCATTAACTCTAGATACCAAAGACATAAGAGCTGATTTGGAAGGAAAAGTCTGATTCCACAATCTTTATTTTAAGTCGATTCTGTTGAGGGGGTTTTTGGTGAGTTTGTGTTTTTTGGTTGTTGGTTGTTTGGGGTTTTTTTTCTTTTTTCTTTTTTTTTTTTTTTTTTTTTTGTGGAATGTCATATAATGTTGACTTAAAAAATTTCAGGCAAAGAAACTTCTGTATATTTTCATTTCTCCTCTTATTTTTGCCACTATAAGTCTTCTCACAGAGCTGCTACAAAGGGAAGTAACATGTCACTCAGTGGCAACCAAAAAAAAAAAAAAAAAGCACATCTGCCCCAAAACACGTACTTTCTATCCACAAATCTGTCCATTTTTTTCAGTCAGTACTAATGTGACACTGTCAATTCCATTAAAGAAGCTTGCTTATGCCATGCAAATTATGATTAGACTTTCATTACATTTAAAACATGTTTTCACACATGTTTCTTCAGCCTTCGGGGCAAAACACCCTCACCTACTTCTTGGCTTACTCTTAATTAATTTTGTGAAAATTAAACTAGCTTGAGTAAACATTGGAAGACAAGAGAAAATCTGTCTCCCTTTTTGCCCTCTCTTCAAAGAGGTTACTCACATTACTTGTTCTTAGTCATAGTAATTGTGAAGGAAGTCAGTCCATGCTGAATCACGTGACAGTGAAATAAATTGCTGATTGTTCCATCATCCACCGATGAAATAGCAAAAAATTTGTGTTGAAGAAGGGCAGAACCTTGTCCCTGCACTTCCATGAGAATTTGTGTATACTCTGAAACTGATGGCAAACAGATGTCAGAGACTGGAAAGCTCGCTTTGTGTGGGTCCAAAAGGAGTAAAATATGAGACAGCCACCAAGTTAATATATTATATTTTACTCAAATTGGGCACATGTCTTAGAGCACAATTCTAAGGACTTCAGAAAGAAAATTCAGAAACTGAAAGATTTTTAGGAGCTTATGTGGGGATCTCAGAAAGTGTCTAGTTTAGACTAGACCCGTACATTTAAGCTAGTTAAAACTAAGTTAGATGAACTCAAACCACTAACAATTTTAAGTGGGAGTTGAACTTACATGCTAGTCTGTTCTGAGTCAGGCCAAAGTGCCTGTTATGACTAAGGAAGTTATTTGAGACTTTCTAGGGGCTAGATCACTGGAGACTTACTCAAACGGCTGAGTCCTAACATTCTCATCTAGCTGATGTCAAAGACACTCCTGAGAAAGGTCAAAAACTTGACTGACTCTTCTGAGTTTATCAGTTCCACACCACTTTCAAATTATCATTGTAGTACAAGAGGAGGATTCCTCATTAGTTAAACTGGCTGTCTTGGATTAAAGCTTAGTTGTGGAAGGGAGGTCCATCATCAGCTAATTTGTTTGTCTGCCTGGCAGGCTATTATTTTGCTGTGGAAAAACCTTAAGCCCACAGTATAATGGCATTACTGTCTGGTATTCGTAATTCTAGCCACACAGTCCTCTTTCTTCAAAATTCATCTGCTCATTATTTGCTGAAGCCAACTTTATTTTTTCTGCAAGATGCAACAATAAGTAAACAACATATGTTGTTGATTCAAAGAATTAACAAAAGAGTGATTTTTTTCCTGCTTGAAAATCCTGCCTGTTGAGTGTGTGTAATATACTTGCTGCTTTCGCTAATTTCTCCTCCTTCTAGATGTTTGCATTCAGAAGCTGAAAAGGACTTAGATGTTAATTGCACATGTGCTTTGAGTCATGAATTTATCCTTCTAAATATATCTTATATACACTTAGACAAATTCCTCTCTTTTTTCTTATTCTATCAGTCATTGTACAAACATATGAGTACAAACATTTGTCTTGATCTTTAGGAAACTATTGTGCACGGCTGGGTGAGTTGAAGTTCCTATTTTTCTGCAGTGGAGTATGACTTCATCCCTGGGTTAGTGACACTATGTTTAGTGTACATGACTTGTATGTGCTCTAGCAGCAGCCAGCATCTAAAGCCTGCTCATACTGACATTGTTTTCGGTTGTGCCAAACTGTTGCTCAAACGTCACCACTTTTACCTGCAAGAAAGAGGCCAGGCATATTATAAATGTGATAGTGGAAACAAACTTCTGTGCTATTCCCAAACCCATACTGAAAATTGTACTACTAAAATCAATAAAGAACATTTAGCTGAAAGATGGGTGGGTTTGATGGCCCTTTATAGTCAGTGATGGTAAAGGTGTAACTTTATTGTAAGTTCGGTCCTTCCCAGTAACCTTACCCATCCACCCAGTTTGCAGGAAATCCTCTGATTCACATTTTTGCTTAAATCCTCTGACTCTTACTTTGTCTAAATTGTTCTTTGGCTTTGAAGACCTTTTATGTCAGTGTAGAGCTTGTTATGTGTTTGTCTAAATCTCAGCCACAGGAGGATTTACATAGGAAATTAGGATTAAATACCAGCAAATACAATTTGTAAAATAGTTGTCTAGATGGGAGATGGAGCCATGTGAGACTTAGCTGGCCAATCAAAAAGCATGATGTGCAATGAGTCACATGAATATTCATACTGAGGATCTGGCAAATGATCAGAGTCTGAGAAATCACCTAATAAAAACCAGCAAAGAGCTAAAAATTGAAGAATCATACAAGTATCTCATTTTGAAAAATTAACCTATGCCCTGGTTTTCACAATCATTTTTCTAAAATCTATCAATAATTCAAACTTAAAACTTCTTTTCCCAATGTTCATTGCTGTGCTAATTACAGGTAAAATATTGTCATGGTTTTATAGAGAGTGTATTTTTTTCTTCTGCTACCACTAGAAATCCTTCTATTGCAAAACATCTTACCGATACAGCTGAGAACAGTTTTAACACAAGGTATACCACATAAATTCAAACCTGTATAACAACATACAATTCACTACATTCAGTTCTCTGCGCCTATGCCTTAGGTAATGGTAAGAAGAGGTGATATATGTTTAGTATTTATTCTTCAGAGTACTGATGGAGACACACATTCATATCCAGTACTTCTAAACTATGACAATAAATTGTTAAATTATTAAAATAGAAAAAATTCTATTTTTCTTTTATGCAGCTCCTGTTTTCTTTATCAGGTGTTAAAACACATTCTACATAGGACTTATGAAATAAAAACAAAGATATCTGTCAGTAATGAGTGAGAGGTTTCACTAAGTTGCAGTAAACTTTAGAGAACAAAACAGAAGACTGAGGTAATAAACATCCCAGTAAATTTATTTTTCACTTATACTTTGGTTTTAATTGATATTCACTGGTAGGTACATTTTAAAATGCAGCTTAAAGTTTAGATTTGTTTTAGGATAACTATAAACATGCAGTATTCAAACGCATATATAAAGTCTATATATTAATAACAAATGCTTAAATCTTATGTTGCTAGCCCAAAGAAAGAGAATGAGAATATTATCTCATATATCCAATTTAATCAACTATTTCACATTCTCACAATATGTTTACATGTGATGTACACACTAGCTATTATTAATTTAAATAAGGTAGAAAGTAATCATTCTTTTAATATATGTTCTCTGTGGACACTGCATTTAAGCTATGCATGCCTACTTACTTGCATAGAGTTCTGTCAATTGTTTGTACAATAATGTAGTCTGCATTTCATTGTCTCCATCTACTCAATTATTTCTAATCTTTTCTGACGTCTTGTCCGTGAAGACCTGTCTGAAATCAGGCATCTGCTTCTGATTAGAATCAGTTGTGATTTACACATATCAACTTCTAATCTTGCTTTAGTCACTGGACCTTCGTGTGGTCACTAGTCCCTACTGGCTGAATGATTTCTAATTTGATTATCCTGCATTAGTCACCATCTAGCAGATGTAGACATGAAAAATTTCCCAGTAGGTTTATAAAGTCATTTATGACAGGAAGCAATTTTTCAGTGCATTCATCACTTCTGTCTCCATCACGCCATTTCTTTCAACAAAGGGTTTTTGAAATATAATACCAAAAAAGGTGAAACCATACAGCTCCATCTACAATTTTAAGGACTATGCCTCCATCTTTTCCATACAGCCTAAGCTCAGTTAGGTTGTTCATTGAAAAGTTAGTCTTTTCTAAGTAATTTATGCTAACTTCTGTATACTTCTGGTTTTACTTATCATTACCAGTAATCATCATATCCGTGAATATATTAAAGTTCAGTAGTTATTCTCAAAGCCATTAATTATTTACTCTTATTGGTATGTGATTGGTTGCCAGCCATACTGTTCTAACCACATTGTATTAGCACTATATTAGCTGCCAGTCTCATTACATCTCTTTTTTATTATTGAGCTAAAAATAAATGATAGACTAATGAATAACAAAACTCAGATTCTTTTAATTAGTAAATTCATGTCCTCACTGAGACAGACAGCTTCCTGTAAGGGAACGCCTTTATTAGAGCAGCTGAGATAGTTTGAAAAAACAGGATATTCAGCACAGAAGACTTTCTTCAGGTATGAAATGGTGCAATCCTCAAAGTCAGAGAGAGATTGCTCCAAGGTTTAGTAAACCTGTTATGAATTAGACCTATGGGGAGAAAATGTAGTTTGGAACTGTGAAATAAAGAGGAGGGAGGAGGTATTTGCATAACTACTAAGTTAGCTAAATTATATGGGAGAGAATAGAGGCAGGTGACTCGTCTGTGGGACATGGAAAATAAATAAATGTTATGGTACGATATTCCTGTGAAATATTCATTTTTCAAACAGTTATGAGAGGTAAACCCAAACATAATATAAAATTTGACAAATGCAGGAAATCACGGGATGCAATGAAAGCTGAAAGATGTGGAAGAAAAGATATTCTTTATGTTCATTCTTCAGCAGGTTTTAGCCAGTGTATCATTTAAAGACTTTTGGAACATTATTGCCCTTAGAATACAAGTAATTCTTTAATTTTTACTTTTTAATTTGGGCTATAACCACAGATTACAAGAATAAAAAATATGTATTTTTTTGTTTGGGAGTCAGCTTAAATTTTTTTTGAGGGAACAGTAATGTTCAAGGGGAAAAATCAGTCTGTCCAGAGGAGCCATCTCATGGTCTACTTGTGGTTCAGATAGGTCTACAATTTTTTGAAGCTGATTACTACATGGGAAAAAATGCGTTATAATAATTATTGCTCATGACTTTAACATCTTGATTTCTAATTTTATATTTAAATCTACTCCAGCTCTTATATTCCTCAGGTCATGATCCAAAAAGGATCAGTGATTGCATGTGTGTGCTTGTGCTGGTTTGAGGCAAATTTGGAGGAAAATATCCTCTGATAGAAGGTAAGTTACATCCACCCCTCCCCCACCAGATTCAGGAAAGAAATCTTCCTCGAAGGAAAGCGAAAGAGATAAAAAACCCTATTTATTTAAAAAAGCACACAGGAAAAAGAATAATAGTGCCAAACAGTAACATCTCTCTCTGTGGAGAGAAACCTGGAAGATTTAGAGTCCTTCTGTGGGTGCGCTCTCCCTCCTCCTCCTCGGAGCTGGGTCAGCATGGGGACCCCCCCTCCAGAGCGGGGTAAGGTCTCCTGGGGAGGTTCTGATGTTCTGATGTTCCGAACAAGTCCAGAAGAGAAGAAGAAGAAACCGAAGTCCCAGGAAAACAAACTTTAACTCTCCGTCTCTCTCCGAAGAAAACAGAGCTGAAAAAAAACTGGCCGAAAAAAAAGCAAGAGGGTGCTTCCTCCCGCTCCGCTCCCCGCAGAAGCACACGGAGCCAGACAGCAGTGTCCTGGGAGCACACAACTGCTTCGACAAAAGTTCATCTGTTTTTTTTCTCTCGCACCCAGTTTTAAAGGCACAGAAAGGCACAGGATTCATATCTGGGCAATACGGGATACAGCATCATAAAGTCACCCCAAGACAGTGCTTTTAAAATGCAAAAACCTCAATGTTTCAAAAATTAAGTAAACATATAAGTTTAAACCAAAGATATCTAGATAGAAATTCTAGCAAATGTATTTTTTTGTGGTAAAAAACTACAAAATAAAAAAAACTGTTATCAAATGGGTCTCTTGAAAAAATGTAAAGTCAACATCATAATAAAAATTTTCACTTTCACCACTATCAAACTATTCACAAGCATAGCCTTGCAGCTGGCATAGTGAGTATTGAAGTACCACTGTATATCCATTAAATATATAATAGTCATTTTGCTTTTTTTCACTTTTTTTCAAACTCAATTTTACCAGAAATTATTTTAGGTTTTCAGTTTTACAGTGAAATATAACTATGCATTGAATGACACCTTTTTTTTCTTGTTTTTGTCCTTTTTCTAAAGAAGACCACAAATAGAATTGCTGCTACTTCTGTTACTATATTGTGCTTGTTTTAACTGGGATGGAAGCACTACATATGGAATGAAGTCCCTTCAGCATCCCATTCCTATTTCTTTGTAAAGAAGTGTATGGGTAACGATGGTCCCATTCATGGAAGAACTCCCTATAATCTGTTTGACCACTTCAGCTGAGAAAAGAACATTTGATGACCTAGTAAGTCCTGCATAATTTACTCATGACTAGGGCTTGAACTCAATGAAATGAATATTTTAGAAAAATATTAATCTTGACTTTTCATCCAAGAAGGACAAGATGTACCTTAGAGCCAGGACATTTCAAATATCAGGCCTGAAACCCTGTCAGCCATTTAAAACTTCTTTTTTCTCATGTCAGTAAAGTTGGTTCACCTGTTTTTTCTGGAATACTTTATTCCCCAGTGCGTATCTAAGGAGTTACACCAAAGCAGGCTGACCTGAAAGCAATCATTGTGTAGATTGAGTTGGATGTCTGAGTCAAGACAAAATCAGATTTTATGAAATTGAGAATAGAGTATTATTAAGGTGGAGTGAAAGAAAGATAGGAGAGGTAGAAGCAGTTATAGCATTCAGGCTCTCAGCTTTCCTTCTGGTAGATATGAAATTTTGCCCAAAGAAAAGTTGTTAATATATACATTTTGGAAAATCTTTTGTTGAAACAATTAAGTACTAGGGAAAAAAATCTATCAGAAAATTCCTAAG
>VXBT01001182.1:2612-30197 GCA_013400235.1 Oriolus oriolus | reverse complement strand
CTGTGCTGGGCCCCAGGGCTGGACCCCACCGTCCTTTTTCCCAGAGTGAGTTAAGCAGGGGCCCTGCCTCTTCTGCAGCCTTGGGTGAGTGTCACAGCTGGTATTTGCCACACTTTCTTCTAAGTGACTAGATTTGTATGAAAAAACATCCTCAATCCATTAACACCAGAGAAGGGGGTATAAAAGGAGTCAAAGAGGGCCAGGCCACTCATTCATCTAAACATATGCACAGTAATAATTTTGTTTGCTGAAGGGAACAGTTCAGTCTGGTTTCCAAGCCACAGAAATCTGCCTGACAACTTTAATTGTGCTGCCTGAGGTGAGAGCAATAAAGAATAAGTGCTAAATCCAAAGTTTTCATCATTATTTCTTGAGTAACAATTTATAATACCGTTTTTTCTGTTTTCTTTTTCTTTCTTTTTTAAAAATCTCTTTTCTCCAGAAAGGAAAAAATGCCTCAGTTTAAACAGAGAATATTATCTGGAGACTGCAGTGTTTTCCTGCTGTTAAAATACTCAGCTGCTTTCCAAATTCGTCATAGAAGCTTGCTGCAGTTACAATTGTGAAATAATAAACGTACGTTTTCTGTGCTGAATCCCTTTAAGTAAATGGTTTTAAACATCAAACCATGCTATTTTACATTTTCATGCCCACATTTTTCACCCACACCACTGAATTAAAATCTGAATTCAAACCCTGAGACTTAATAAAACAAACTTGAAAAAGAAGTTAATTTCAAGATAATACTTTAATTAACTAAGAATAGCAAATGTAATAAATTAACCATTTATTCAAGGTTAATTAGACCAGGTTAATTGATTGTAAGGCCGTTTACTCTTACTGCAGGGTCTCTGTTATGATTCATTTAAAATAATCCAACAACCAGCTTGACTTTCAGTAGTAGAAAATGTCCTTTCAATCTTTGGGTTCTGCTTTACCTATTTGTAAGCAAAAACTTTTCTAATTTTGCTTAACACCTCACCTTGAATCCCAACAGATTCTGTAATATGATTCATTTCAAACTTCAGACAGTTGACTTCTTTCTCTCCTTCTGTCTCCGAGGATCTTATTACTCATCTCTCTAAAAAGAAAAATTGACAAAATGTAATATTTTTTCCCATCAATATCCTCAGCCACCTCCTCATGTCTTGCTTTTCTTGAGCTGTTATTACACTTCTCTTATCTTTCAACACCAATGCAGCATTTGTCATTTATGCCTTTTTAAGTTTTTTCACTTACGCTAATGCCTTTTTGAATGATTTTATCAGTGATTTGGCTGAACACCATAAACTTACATCCTTTCTGCTTCTAGGTACAGAGGAAATATATCAACCTCTTGACACTTGCTATACACCTGAAAACCTACAAAGTCTGACCCACAGGCAGAACAGAAATAAAATACCTTTGAGGTCCTGGTGTCCGAGACAAGTCTGCTTTGATAAAACAAAAGCTTCTCTGTAGTTCCCATTATTTGTTACTGCTGGGTAGTTAACAACATCCTTTTGTGGGGAATGGTTTTAAACTGAAAAAGGGTAGGTTTAGGTCAGATATTGGTACGGAATTCTTTGCAAGCTGTACAGAGCTTGGAGCAGCCTGGTCCAGCAGGAGATGTCCCAGTCAGCAGCAGGGGGGGGTGTAACAAGATGAGTTGTGAGGTCCTTTCCAACCCAAACCACTCTGTGATTCTGTGATTCTACAGTTTAAAAGCTCAAGCGCATATTCATGCACTTCTTTCACTGGCTGCCCTGCAGCACAGCACCTTTTCCATTTCCTGAAGCACTACAAAGTCCTGGAGTTACAAGAGCATCCACAAAAGTTAGATGGATCCTAGAGTAGTCCTCTTGGGTATTTTACTACTGAGGGAACATACTGGACATCCATCAGTATTTAGTGAGTCAAATTCCTGATATTATTCATAATTAGTTCAGGAATAGAATTTTTTCCACCTCTCTGGAGATTAATGATGCTTCCACAGTTTGTCTGCTCTTTCTCGGATCACCATGTCTCTGCATGTTTAAGAGAGAAGCATTTTACTTTATTTCACTCTATGTTTCTCTATTTTGACCAGTCTTCCTCAGCTTTGCACAGAATCATTAGGGTTGGAAGGGCCCTCTGGAGCTCCCCCAGCCCAGCCCCCTGCCCAGGCAGGGCCCCCGGAGCGGTGGCACAGGAACGTGTCCAGCTGGGGCTGGGATGTCTCCAGACAGGGACACTCCAGGCCCTCCCTGGGCAGCTGTTCCAGGCCTCTGCCCCTCCACGGACACAAGTTCTTCCTCCTGCTGGGCTGGGACTTGCTGTGGTTTATTTTATGGCCACTGCCCCCCACCCTGTCACTGGCACCGCTGAGCAGAGCCCGGCACCATCCTCTGGCACCCCTGGGAGGTGTTTGTGTGGATGGATGGGATCCCCTCTCAGCCTTCCCTTCTCCAGCCTGAGCAGGCCCAGCTCCCGCAGTCTCTGCCCATCCCAGAGACGCTCCAGACCCCAAATCATCTCTGTGGCCTTGCCTGGGCCCTCTCCAGTATCTTTTGGTCTCTCCTGATCTGTGGAGCCCAGAATTGAACTCAAACACAACAGAATCATTAGCAAGATATACTCTTAGTTTATCTTAAATTTCAGTTTGATTTTCTACCCCCAAATCCTTCTAAATCCCTAGGAAACCGCTTTGCTGCCTGTTTTCACCAATAACCATGTATTGAATTTTCTAACCTTATAAAAAATAGATCTTCTGTTATAAGTAAAAAGCTTTCTAAAATTATACCACCATTCTCTGAAAATATCCTTCCATCACATTTTAATCTCAAAAATCCAAACTCCTCAAACACTAGAAGATCCAGGGAGAAGAAAGCATATTTAATTCAAAGACGAGAATCAAGCTGCTTTGACACATTTTTGTGCTTCTAATTTTAAACAAATATTTCCCCATGATTACTTCGTCTGCAGTGTTTTACTTTTTGCTGCCTTCACCTCATCACTCTTAAATTCTTTGTGTGGTGTCCAAAATACTGCTTAGATATTTCGGAGGAATATCTGTTCTGTACATGAGGACTTGCCCTTGAGAAAATGCATGGAAATAAATGGATTTTCAATGGCAAGGGTTCAATCAATTCACATGCACATATCATTTTTCCACACATAGGGGTGTGTGTGTGTGTGTGTAGATACGGATGTGCAACCTTGTGCACAAGCACTACACTTATCACTAATTTGTTCCCAAAAATATTAAAATAATTTCTCTGAATACCCCGGAATAGAAACTTTTAACTTTCGGTTCAAACATTTAGTACTTTACGAGGTCATAAACTCCTCATGAAATTGTGCTGTAGCTCCAGCTGGTCGTTAGATGTAGTGAGTGTTCCACAAACCACAGGTTATGCCTTTTCTTTGTAGGGTAGATCCACTGGATTTTGTCACAGCTGCGCTCCACAGGTGCTCCCGTTTTTGGCTCTCTCAGACAAGCGGGTGACAGGTCACAAAGTGACACAGTTCAGAGCTCCAGTCACCATTCCTTCAGGGTATTCCTGAAGGACCGACAGGGGTTTACGCTTTGCTTAACGGATTCTGCTCAGTTTCTAAAATTTTCCTGACCTCCCCTATCTGTGGGAGACTGGGAGCTACCCTAAGGTGGATTTGTAGCCTGAAAACTTTAGGTCTTCCTGCTCCACAAGGAAAGGAAATCCACTCTTTCGGTTGCAGTAAAGGCCACTTTACCTTGACAAAGCCATTTGTCTTTCTCGCTGTGAATCCCAACCACAAAATTACGCACCGATATGATACAAGGAGCATTTTTTGAGCGTTTTAAGACCTGACATGGCATCTTCTCAATGCTCAAAGCAGAAATGCTTGTGCTACTCTTCATGGTGCCTCATTCACAGGCTCATACCTCTCAGCCATACGGATACATACTGATGCCTTAGGTTTTAACTCTCATATTTTTCAGAATTCTGCATTCCCAGTGTGTGACTCTGAGCTGCCCTGCAGCCTGTCAGCTGCTGCTCTCTCATGCTCACACAGACATAACAAAGCCTCTCCAGGCCTGCTCTGCAAGGACACCCAGCCCGTCCCAGGCCCAAAATGTGTAACCCAGCACCTTGAGAAGGGGGGCGAGCTGAGGGGCAGTTCCATCATTAGCTAAAGTTTAATTGGCCAATTTATGCTGATCTGCAAATGGACCAAACCTGTAACAGTGTGAAGAACTCGTGACTCGGGGTCCATCTCGGGTGCAGCCTTTGGCCTGCCCAGGGTGTGCCTCTGAAGGCCTTTCCAATAAATATCCACCTTTATTCCCTTACCCCTGTCTGGTCTCTGTTTCCAGGTTGGCCTCTTTAGGCATCAATACAAGGAATGAAACACAGAAATAGTGCAACCCAGGGGCATCCTGCAGTAGGATAACTCTGATCCCACATAAATCCAGCCTTATAAACACAGAGATAATGTGCTTTTCATACTATTGTGAAGGGAGATTGCTCTTGGTCTTGTACTTAGTGTGATCATTAAGCGAAAACTTCAACTTTAAATTTGAGACCTTTTTTTTCTCGAGTACATTAATAAATCTGAAAAAAAAGACAAATCCTAAGCAAAAATATTTGCTTGATGAGACAGCTTGAAGTGAGGCAATTTAAAAAATAACTTTTCTTCTGTGCCTGGATCTTGTCCTCTTCTGTCACTGTATATTGGCTCACAAACCTTCAGCAGTTTCTTGAATAGCAATGCTTTGTCACCACAGCTCATTCAGATATTTCTTAATCTTGATTGTGGAGCTGTGTCCTGCTGCCAGCATTATCTGCTTTTGGTGTTATACACACGAACATTAAACCCAAAGAAAACAAAGATCTGCTCTAAGGGCCGTAATGCCTGTTCCTCTACAAGCAAGAGAGATGCAACTCATTTTTTGCAAATAAATAAGGCTGGGTGTTTATTTGACATACCTTGATGGGATGGGTTTGAAGTCACCAGATGCAATTGGAAAACAATCTCTGTCTTAGGAGAGCTTGTGCTTATCAGAACCATTGTCTCTGCATAGCACAGATATCAAAAGGTAGGGTTATAGTGTTTTTGCTTTTCTTTCCTTTGTGAAATTTGTTTTACTCTCAGTGAGAAGATTCGGTGGCTCTGCTGAAGTGTAAAGGTTGTGTGTTTCATAATTTTAGGACTTCAGAAGCTCCCCAGGTGTTAATTGATCTCTGACTTCCAAGCCTCTGAGTGTTCTTGTATTGCTTATGAAACAACAGAGATACCGCTTCACCTTGATGAATTTTTTTCCTGCAGTCTTTATCATATTTTTCATTTGTTTCACATTCACATAAACAGGACCCTTATGAATCTACCTTAAATGATTTTCAAGAAGATTTATACTGCTCATTTGTATTTCCATATCACTGCTGAGACGAGGTAATTTGCCAGAGGTAAACAAAAAGGGGGTGTAACAGATTGTTCCTAATTATTACAGACAAACAAAGTGCGTAAAAAGAACACAGAATAAATGAAAATGATGAAAGAGAGCTGGCAGAATTCATTGAAACCCACTGATTTCTTTTGTCTCAACAATAATACTAGTCTTCCATTATGAAAAGTGTAGGTGTGGGTAGATGTATACACAATAATTTTCCTATTATCTTTTTCATTATTTCGGCAGGAAGTTGTCCCATTGCAATACGATGAACATTTTTATCTCTGTCTCCTCTTCATCTTTTAAAGGTAAACTGCAGGCTAAAAAAACCCCATTAAAACCTTTGTAATATTTTATGTTTTCCTAAACTTTTTAGGATTACTCTCAAATCAAGGACCACTGAAAAATTAGATAATCCAAGCTCAGGTCCAGTTTTCTGATTGTGTATGACATGCTCTGGAATATTTAATCTGGTTTACATAACTTTAGAGGTACAAAAGGCATTATTGTAATGCACTTTAAGTTGAGCCTGGGAAGAACAGAGGGATGGGGGAAGGTATTTTAAGATTTATGTTGTTCCTTCCCATTGCCTTACTTAGATCTGATTGATAATTAATTAATTTCCCCAAATGGATTTCTTTTTTTTTTTTTTTTCCTGCTTGTGATGATAAATGCAAAGAGAGTGACCTCTCCCTGCTGTTACCTAAACCCACAAGCCTTTTGTTGTATTTGCTCTTGAAAAATTGAAGAGGGGAGAGATGCAGCCAGGGTCAACCCACCACAGTATGGGATACTCTTGGAACAAACTTAGTGAGATGCTTATTCCTAATTATGAAGTTTATTAATGTTAGTGAAATAAATACATGCTGTTCTGTTCATGTCTAGCCCCAAAACAACTCTTTTTAGTAAGTTACATATGTGAAATAGAACAGCTAACTGGAAGAGTAGAGAAGTTGTACTTCGATATTGCTTTAAAATAAAGCTTGAATTTCTTCACATGACATTTTGACATATGCTATCTAAGATCTTATTTGACATATAGTGACATTTCCTTCTTGCAGATGAAGAATTCTAGTAAATCTCTTAAGAATTAAGTGTTTTCAACTTAAAATAGCAGTAGAGTTAGAGAAGGGTTGGTGTGCAAGTCTGAAAATTAAAAGTTCATTGTTTATAACACAAAATTTTACCTAGCTTGCTTTGAAAGTTTCTATTTTATTAGGCCAGAGGTAGAGGATTCCAATAGTTAGTTACACCTTTCATGCACTAAAATGTGTCTGTCCCAATATTCAGTATGTCAAATATTTAAAATACAATCAAAGTGAATCCAAATTATACAATTATTACAGGATACTCCCAATATTAATATAGGTAAATTTATTGTAAGCAGATTTCTCAGTTTCTACCGCAGTTTTCTTTGTGTGGCACTTATTTTTCTGGCATTCCTTGCGGTCCAGGGGTCAAGAGTTTCGGTCTTCCTCAAGAAGAGTGAGGGTGGAGAAGCCATGGTGAGTTACTGGGGTCTTTTAGCAGCAAGAGCATGCACAGTGCCCAAGTTAATTCAAGTTAAGTGTCAAAAAATTTCCTTGCAACTGAGTGAAATCACAGGCTAAAGCAGCTCAGGCCAAGGCAGGTCTTGAGACCCTGAATCATGTTTTCTGCAATGGTGTAAAATCTTAATGCAGTCTGAATAACTTATTTTGCTTATTCGACTGACAATCTCTGATGCTTCCATTGATTAAATCGTGGAAGTGTCTGGATTCTTTAAAAGATATCAGTTCATCAGGTGTGCCCTGCAGTTTAAAACCTGTGTCCCATTTTATTTCCTCTCCCCAAATAATTAAGGCCTGTGTATCTCCTGAGTGTTCCAGTTTTCAGTGTTTTAATGGCACAATTATTGGATTAGCTGAATTTCTTCATTAGAAAAGGACACTGCAATGTATTTCACTCAGGCTGACACAGCAGAGCCCTTAAAAAGGATTCCCACCTGCCTCTTATTACACTCTTAGTGAAATGAATAAAAATAATCAAGCAGGACAATTGCAAAAGTTGCTGAAATGCATAAAGTGCTTTATCATCACATTTCTCAAACATTTGTAACATTTCATTTCTGAAAACTTATAAACACAAGCCAAAAACTTGGAGGAAAAATAAAATACAAAGCTGATGTACACTTGAAGCAGTGTTATGTAACTTGGGCTGCAGAAGTGCAGTTTTCCTAATAACCACTTGCAATGTTTAACTAAAATTCATCCGGATGCAGTGGTGTACATCTTGGCAGGAGACATCTCACTGCTGTGTTAAGCCTTGGAGTGACACATTTAATAACATCCTTCCATAAACTGGGAACAAAGCTGCTCTGGAGATGGCTCCAAAGTAGCCCTGCCAGGCTGTAATGCTGCAGGATTAAGGAGACTGATACTTGGAACAAAGCAAACTGAATAAAAGAAATGTTAAGCTAGGGAAAGTTTATTATATTGATGCATTGTGAGAGAAGCATAAAGGTAAACCTGAACTTCTTCTTTATTGATCTTTTCAGAAACTTACAGACTGCACTGCTTTTCCTGGTGCATATTTACCTCACTAATCACAAATTTCTGAGGGAGTACGCTGATTTTCTGTGGAGGTCTCTGGTAACTTGTCACTTGTCCTACACTTAAGGAGGCAAAAATGGAAGGAAAAATTCTGACCATCTGTAAAGGCAGCTGGGATTCATCAAACTCAGATCAGTGGGAAAGTTCGGGCTTGAATGCAGCACTAAAAATAATTTTTGAAATCCCCAACCAAAACCCCACAGATTTCCATTATGAATTTTCTCTTTCCTGAAACACTGGCCTTCACCCACCTGCAAAGGGAATATGCAACCCCTGCAAGTTTCGTGGTTGAAAGAAGAAGCTCAGGTTTGAAACAAGGGCAGAACGAGCTGCAGCAGGTAATATATGTGCCCACTGTATAGGGAGAGCCATTTTCACAGCGAGACATAAAACCTGCAGAACACTGCCAATTAGTTTTGGCTTTGCACTTTATGGGAACAGATTTAAGTAGCTCATCTCTCTCCTTAAGGCCTCACTTAACTTGCTGCTGGAACTTTGCCAGTAAAGTGTTTCCTCCTGCTTTGGTCTTGCTTTTCCCCACTGTCCTTGTGCAGAGGGGTGGGTGGGAGGCTCCTTCTCCAGCCTTCACAGAAGCAAAAACTCTGTCAAGCGTGTTGTGTCCCTGCCCCAGGCACCAAAAGGTTTTTGAAGGGTGTCCTAAATGCAGGATCTGTAGATTATAATCCTTTCTGAGCTGATACTTCTCTGACTCATACATAACACAACTCATTAGAGAGGGCGCTTACCATCCTATTTGCTGCTGAATCTGAGATTTGTTTTCCCACAGATGTCATCAATACGTGAGGTGGGCAGATCCCCAGTGCCACAGGTCTTCATACTTTCTAAACCTCATTAATAATGCAAAGAGAATTGAATTCTGGGTTCTGAAAACATAATGGCCATAGAAGATGCTTCAAAACATTAACTTTTACTTAACTGAGTGCTTGTACAGGAAAACAGACTTGAGGGTTTTTGCACTGTGTAGGTTTAGCCCATTAAACAACTATAAACCCTATAAACATTTGACAAACGTTCTTAAAGGAAGAAAATTAAATAATGGTTCCAGACACTGTGTTCAGCGCTTCCACGCACCACAAAATTAAAAGTATTGATTCTCCAAGTTCGTTGTACCATGACAAAGGTCAGAATCTGACCCCCTTTCAGTCTGGTCCAGCCCATTTCTTTGTAACTGTTCAGTTCTGTCAGCAACTGTTTATAAAAATAGACTTTACTGAGTTATAACACTCCACAGAAGGATGCCATTAGTGTTTGTGGAGGTAGTGTTTGCACTTCAGACTTCCAACGCTCTTTTTTGGATTTTTTTTTTTTCTCTTTGCTGAGAAGGGGAATTTAATCCCAGTGTCTGTTGCCTCAGAATTTACATTTTGACTGCAACAGTTGTTTAGACAGTTTATTAATTGTGCTTAGAGTCAATTCTGAGGCAGGAGGGAAGCGAAAATATTCATTTATGTAGATGTATGCTTCCCCAGCGGGTACTAATGAAACTCTGGACAAACGTGTCACTAATCCTCCAACCTGGCACTTCTTCCTGCAGCCCTGACTCTGGAGTAGTGGCAGGAAAGGCTGTCCCTCCTGATGGTGCATGTGGCTGCATCAGTGCAGACAGGGCCTGTTTTCTGCTGCTTTTTGATTTGCAGCTGCTGTGCTCCCTTTGCCAAGGGGGCTTGCAGCAGCTAGAGCATGTTCAGAGAGTTAGGGGCTGAACTTAAAATTTATCATCTCTGAATTCAGTTTGTTATCCATGCATCATTCCTAAATAGAATCAAGCTCTTTGACTGTTCTTCCTTATTTTTCATCAGTCTTTTTTTTTTTTTTGCAAAAATGGAAAATCTTCTAGAAACCAAATTCATTGCTACGTTGCAGTCTGCTGACTGAAGGTGTCCAGACTCATGGGTATGTGGGTTAAAGGTGTTCTGTTCCTATTTCATTTAAGTGGGTTTTTTTTAATTTCAGTGCAGTTTTCAACTCTATTCTATGGTATTTTAGGACATCAGGCCCCCCCCAAACAAAATTATTGTTCCTGAAATTAAGCTACACACAGAAAATCCAAATGTCAGAGGTTTAATATGAGTCTGAGGAATATTAGAACATTGGCTCTAATATGCTATGAAAGACGTGGTTCATGATTTTTAAGTTATTTTTGTGTTTGTCTTATTTATTTTAAGTTTCCTCCAGTCAGATGCCAGCAACTTTCTGGGAAAAAGAAATGAGCCAACATGATTAAAAAGTGACAAATGTGACTGGATATAGTGTTATGAGTATTATGTTCCCATTGACTGATGGGAGATCAATACTTTCAGATTTTTCTGCAGTGAATACCTAGAAAACCCAGCAGATTAGAAACTTTTGCTAATCCTTCTTTTCAGTGATATTTGTATAACTGCTACCTTTAAAACCCAGTATTTTTCTATTTTTTTTTTACTTTCTGGCACTTGTGGGTTTGGCATTAATTTGGAATGTTATTTAAATGTGAGATTTATTTCATTTGCTTGAATTCTGATGTTTATAAGATGCATATAACTGTTCCATGGTAGTGCTGTTAGTAACCTGTTGCTGTGAAGATTTTAACACCATTTTATCTCATTTTCATGCTAATCATGTCAACTCTGGCACCCAGTTTCAGTGACTGACACCTAAAATTAGAATTCCTCAAGTTCTCTGACTTCCAAATTTTTTTTTGCATTTCACACTCCTTCCTCAAAGGTTAGTTTCCTCTTTAATGACTAAAGGAAAAAGAGGTTAGATCCAATAGGGGGTCTTAAGTTTATAGTGTAAGACAGAGATAAATTTTAAATATTTCACTTGAAAATCAAAATCACAACACCTTCTCTTATTCTGCCAGACCCTTTTTATTTTCCTAACAAGATCATGATCACTGTTTTTAAACTCAAGGTTTAAGCGTATTCAAATCTGACAGGAATACTACTGGGATTACACAGCCTAGAACACTTTAAAATTTATCTTTCAGTTTGAAATTAGTTGAGCTCTCTTCTTCCCCCCACGCCCTTAGCATTCTGCCTTTTCAGGGTTAAAACTTAGTGGTTTCTAAGTTCAGATCCACAAGTCCTGAGTGGGCTCCACAGCCTTTGGAGTGCAAGGCAGGGAAGGAAAAAGGAGGTTTTAATCCTGCCTCTCCTATCCAGAGGCAAAAACCAAGCTCATGAAATAAATCTTCTCTCCTCCGATAAAACTGGACCGCTGTGTATAAAGATGTAATTTTATTTTTGTTTCATATACTGCGAACATTTCATGCGGCTGCAGCCAAGCATTTAAGGCCTGGAAGGCAAGAAAAAAGCTCAGAAGGATCTTTTATTCCTGAGACTGTGTGTGCTTTCTCAGGTGGTTTGTGGATAAAAAAGAAAACTGATAACGTGGGGAGCAGGCAGCCTGACCCAAGCCCAAATCTTCAGACCTGAATATTTTTAACCAATTACTTATTTTCCTCTAGGCTGCACGGCAGTGCAGGTCCATGAGAAACTTACCTGCTGCAGCTCAGTGAGAATCCTCCTCTGAAAGAGCAGCAGGAAGCTCAGAATGCCCACAAGTTAACACAGGGTCTCTGCTGGCTCCCAGCCAGACAGCTCCAACAAAAAAAAGACTTTAAAAAAGTTAAAAAAAAAAGGCAGCAACAAAACCACCATTTCTTTTTTTCCTATTTATAAAATTACCTGAATGCTGCTGTGCGAGATCAAGCATCTCAGTGCCTTACCTGGGAGCTCCGCTTGCTTCCAGACTGGTGGAGCTGAAGTTTACAGACAACTGAGAGCTTCCTTTCTGAGACTGGGTCAATCAAGTGCTTGCACCAGACTTTAGTCTAGAACTGGAAAAGCAAGACTTATGGAAAAATGTACCTTCTCCTTAAATTCTCTTATAGATACTGTTTCAGTCCTACTGTTCCGTGCAGCCTGGACTGTTTTTATGGATGTATTAATTTTTTAAAATATACTGATATCAACATATCTATAGCATACATAAAAAATAAATCGTAAATATAATATATTTATATTTTCTTACATATAGGTTATATTTCTTTTTATAGTTTGGGTGGTGTCGCATCTGCTGCAGATCATGGAGTACACTTATTTTTCTCTCCTCTTCAGTAGTAGTTGAAGTCATTCAAACACTGGGTTTCCTATGTTATTAAAAAAAATAGTTTCAGAGTTCCACACCAGTTTTCCAGAAGGTTTATCTTTCCTATGGCAGCCTCTCAAGACTAAGTTGTACTTCAGATAAAGACACATGCCTGCAAGTATTAAAAGTTCACCTATCTGAACCTTTTCTCCATCTGCGTACTGAAGGCCTGTTTTCTGTGAAACGTGGGCCCTTCCAGCCTTCTACAAAGCTGGTTGCAGGACAGATGAGAAATTAAAAATGAGGCTTAAAAATCTCTGTGGATCCCAGTTGGGTTGGCCATAGTGCCTCATTCACAATCCTGTTTTAATATTCCTGCAGACACAGGTTACCATCAGTACAGGTGATGCACCCCACACCATTAATCCCATCCTGAAACCCCATTAAAGTCCAGATCAGGTAGTTCCACACTGGCTCCACCAATTCCAAAAGCAGCAAATCATTAAATGTTTTACTGTTTCCAGGCAGATTGTGATTAAGATTTCTGTAGTGATAGAATTCCTCGCAAGGGTTGGAAATTAAAGCCCTCCTCTCACAAGAGTAAAGCATTGAAATTAGAGAGCTACAGTGCAAGGTTCCAAGAATGAAGTTAAGCATGGAAAGTTAAAAAAAGGAGAACAAGGCTATCTGAATATCTTTTATAAGGAACGAAAGCTCCGAATTTCATTGCAACTTGCAAGGTACTGTACAGTCAGGATTTTGAGGGCTTTGGTCTCAATGTTTTGGGGGTTTTTAATGGAAAAGTTTTATGGCAGCAAGGGTACTGTGTCAAAGACAGCGTGGTGCTTCTGCATTTTGAAATGGAAATGTAAAATATTACTACACCTGTGGCAGAGAACCATTTTAGTGTGTTAGATTTAATGGTGCCAGCTTTACTGCACTGGATTATTAAGAGAAACTATAGCCTGATGACTTATCATCCAACTTTTATTAGCTAATGGCTGATACTTCCAAAGTGTATCCGTGTGAAAAAGGGAATAACTTGCTGTTTTTAAAAGAGTTCATGAGCTTCTGAAATCACTTCAGCAAAATGTTCTCCATGGCTGATCGAATTAGTTACCAAGGCCAGAGTTTATTACCATTAATTATATCACCAGCACTCATGAAGGACACCTGTGAGTAATTCCATCATGGTTTCAAGTAGCAGCAACAGATCAATATTCTGTTTATATGTCTGATTTTCTGCTGCTGGGTATGCATGATTAATTAACCTTTGTATCACATAATTTAATTTAATGGATCTGAAACAGGACAACTTCTTGTCATGGGGAGCAGGCAGCAGCTTCACAGTTCGGAGATTGCCATTAATGGAATTCAATTAATATCTTAAAATTGGTAAGTAATAGCGAGGAGTCCGCCCTGCATGAACAACCTGCCCACTCTTAGCACTTGGCAGATGAGTCTCCTAAAAGTGCTCATCAATAACTCCAGAGAACCCCCAAAACTCTCTGTGTGCACAACAGAGGCTCTGCCACATCAGTCACACCCCAGAGATCTTGCCCCTCACCTCCAAAGCTGGAAACAATGCTGCACCTACAGGTAATAACGATGCCAGATTTCTTTTAAATTAATGAATTTGCATTAAAACAACCCTGCTAAGCGAGCAAGTGCTAGTAAGTGTTGTGGTGTTGTTGTTTTTTGTTTTTTTTTTTTTAATTTTATTTTCAAGTGTCAGTGTTTGAGAAACTAATTTGCTTCCACAGCAGAGGAGTTGAGGCAGTTTGGGGGGACGGGTACGAGTGCCTGTGGCTGACAGTAGGTGCAGTGCTGTGAGTGTTCAGGTGCACTGCACTTTCTGTGGGGTTAATTAACGCCTGGGGCTGCAGAGGCACCGCTGAGCTTTCACCTGAACGTGCTTCAAGGAAACTCTGCCAGCCAGGAGTGGTAAACTGAGCAGACTCAACTGCTTAAAGCTGTCCTTGGGAAAGAGCGCAGGTAGGGGACTCCTGTTTCACAGGGGGAGGATCTGGCTGGAGGAAAAGAATCTTTTCGTATCTGTATATTGCATTTCAAAAAGACAAAAACTTGCACAAGGATGAAGGTATAAAAATATAAACATTTTTCTCCTGAGAAAGAATTCCCTGCTGCTGTTTTGCTTTGAAACTTTCTCAGGCTCAGCTGCACTGGATACTTAGATACACTGTGCTATCTCTGTACAAAATTTTTAAAGAGTGATTTTTCCAAAGCTAAAATGTGAAGTAACTCAGTATTAACTTCTTTAACAGCTGCTGATCAGTCAGAAGGTTGATATCACTGGTATCACTTGCTCTTCTGTACAAAGTACTTGTCAGAAAACAAGGTTAAAATAATTTTCTTTTTATTTTTAACACCTTGAGTTGAAGCATGCACAACAAATGGCACTTTGTTCAGAGACTTAATGCAAAGAACAAGCTCTTGGTGTGTTCAAACCTCCTGAAAATATCTAAGTGTACTCAAATTTGTTCTAATGTCGTCTGTTAGCATACTCTGGTTTAAGCGTATTCAAATCTGACAGGAATACTACTGGGATTACACAGCCTAGAACACTTCAAAATTTATTTTTCAGTTTGAAATTATTGAAATTAGTTGAGCTCTCTTCTTCCCCCCACGCCCTTAGCATTCTGCCTTTTCAGGGTAAAAAAAAATAAATCTTAAAGTTGTAGAGTAACACTCCTGACTTGGAACTCTTTAGAAACCAGTTGTGAACAATTACCTTATTCCTCTTGCTGCATATGAAAATTTTAGTGGCTGAACAGGTACAAAAGCATTAAACCAAATTAAAATTATTTTATAATCTGGTAGTATTTTTATTTATTTATTCATTATTTTTTAAATCCTGAGCTTCTTCATAGCTTTTTCATAATCTTTCCACTGTGAACCAATTCTTAGCACATTAACCTTCAGGGAAGCTGTGTGAAGCTTCCTCCCGTCTCTCTCCATGGAAGAAACCTCCCTCTCTGTACTCAAAATGTGGAGAAAAACCATTCACAGTATTAAAACAGCGCTGAAGCCATCTGAGAGGTGGCCAGAATCAGTGCTGGTGTCAGTGACCTCTTTCCCTGCCACCAAAAGTGAATCCAGTGCTGGACTGTGTGGACCAAGAATGGATTTTTCTCTGTCAAACATCACTCTTAAAACCATAACATTGCCATGGACTTGTCCTAACAGTATTTTAAGAACAAATAGCTCCCGAAAAATCCTTCTGTCCAAGAGCAGCAGTGTCTCGTCTTTCCTAGTGGGTTATGAACACCTCAAATTCTTTAAAATAGTTCAGAAATTGTGCTGAGGATACATAGTATTTTACAGAGCACAGTTTGACAAACTTTAAGAATGAGAAAGTCCTTTTCTCACTGACATAATGATAATATGTGGTAATCATGAGCTGATTTCTTATTTTAATGCATTAGTTGCCTTCTTATGACCTTCCAGCTATGGTAAATATTCTGTATTTTACTTTGCTTTATAGTTTTTCAGTGAAATTTAATTAAGATATGACAATTTCCTAAGAAAAAAAATATTTAAAGGGAAAATCAGAAAAATAAAAATCACTTCTCACAAAATTTCTAAATGGAAATAAAATAAATAACATTATTCGATGTCAATTAGAGGTACCGTAATCCTTGGTTAGAAAGATGAGTAATTTTATCTGTGCTGGGAAATAACTCATATTTCTCTACATTTGCAAAACTCAAACCATAAAAAATATTTAAAATGTATGTATTTGACATATTATATTTTAATAGAGCATCTTTAAAAGATGTTTGTATTGTGGTACTCGCTGAGAAGCTGAAAAACTTATGACTATTGACAGAAAATTGAAAAACCAAATGGAAAAGCTGGATAGATTATTGAAAACTCCAAAAAGCTCCCTTTGGTGAGCATGCAGATCTCTTGAGTGCTCTGAATCAGTGTTGTAAGGGCCATTACAAACGCACCAAATCAAAATGTTTAAAAATTGCAAGTCTCCTGATCCAGCTATTTCAGCCCATACAACAATCATAACTTTCAAAACCAAGAAGAGAAGGAGAGGGGAAGGAAGCAGCAGAACAGCTGCTTCAAAGTTCTGTCCTGACTTGACAAAAGTCCTTCAAGTTCTCTAAGAGGATTTTACGTGAGGAAATCCCACACTCCAAGAAGTTCTGGAGACCGTGGGCTCTGCCCACTGCCCACTGGAATCCCTTCAGCTGCACCTTTCGGGGGATTTCACTGCTGGAAGCTGCTGCTAAAGAACGTCTGTGACAACAAACAGCCCTTCCTGGGCTCAGCTGAGAGAGTATCAGTTAAAAGAAACCACTTTAACTGCCTTTTATAATGCCTTTGCAGGGCTGCTGCTAAGGGGTGCGTTCACAGCCAAACATGGCTCTGATTAGAGAATGAAACCCACTGCCAGCACCAGGGGAAAAACTCCCTGTCCATTCTGCTTGACCCAAAGCCTCACATCTAAGCTCTGCTGCCAGCAGAAGGGGCCGTGAAAGAGGGCGGAAAAGGAAATAAATCAGCAGCTCCTCTTGTCTCGTGGACGTGCTGTGTGCAGTGATGATGGCTGCAGCCTGCTGGCAAATCTTGGGCTGTCCCGTCGTCCACAGAAACTACTCTTTGTCTCAGTTTGGTGAAAATTATTTAAAAAATATATGTGGGGAAGAAATGTGGCAGTGTGGTTACGGCCAGCAGTAGCAGGCGAGAGATCTGTGGTCTTCTGGTGTCGCTTCTGCAGATTTTTGGGTCCTCTGTGGCATTTTAAGGAAGCCAAGGCACGAAGACTAAAAGGAGAAAGATTAAATATTTCTTGCCTCAGGTTTGCCACAAAATGAATTTAATCTGGGGACTGCAGTGGTGTACTTACACATATATTCAAATATATGGATTTAATAAAACTGCTAAGGAGGCATCTCCCATTGTCTCCCTGCGCTTGCTCTACAGTTTTGTAAAATAATTTAAGACAAATGCTTATGTCACAAAACTAAAGGCAGAGCTAGTTCAGACGTCATTCTTCTGAAACTGCAGTGCTCAGGCTTAAATTGCTGCTGATGACCCAAACCTCTCCTGTAACTGAGACTCAACACTGCGACTCAATGAAGCAAATATTCTTGATACTTTAGAGGTGGAAAGTAGGAAATTGAGGCAAGGGAGAGAGTTTAATTTAATCAAGTGGCCATGATATTCAACTGATTTCAAGTTTATCTGCCGAATTCTGCTGGAGGTCTGTGACTAGGTTGAAATAAATCATATCAATTACTTTAGCTATTACTAGCTATACACCTAATTAGAGGAAAATAGAGTACACTGCATGTAAAATAGTTCAACACCGTTGCAGAATGACTTTAAAATCATTTAGTTTTGTCCTGGTATTAGGTCTATGGAACAGTATAATTACACACCTCTATTTAACCCTGAAGTAAGATGAGGGATCCACCATCCTCACCGCAGTTTAATTAAAAAGAGGAGAGATTTTAAATCAATGTCATCCTCTGTTATGGGGGCTGACCCTCCAACAGCAGAGGATTCTGCTGCAGCAGAACATGGTGTGACTTAGAGCTGTCCAGAATTATTAATGATCACCAACCCAATAATTATTTTTTAAACTTCAGGGGCACCTCTTTTTTTTTTTTTTCTTTTTGTTTTTTTTTTGGCAACACTTGTACAATCCTCCTTCAGTAAAAGTGTTATGAAGTGGAAGGTGGATGGAAGTTTTTAGGAAGGAACACAAAACTACCCATAAACATAGAGGGAACTTCAGAATAAAATGAACTCTACATGGGGCACAGAGTGCTGGAACACATAAATGTGCTTCCAGCAGCGTTACAGATCAGTAGTTTCACAAAGTATTAGTTCTGTTCTTTGCTGGCTTTTATAACTAAAGCCGAACTTGTTTTTCACTCATAAAGAAAATAGCCTTTTATAATCTGTCTGGGGCTATATAATTTCAATGTAGGTGCATCCATTACACTAAGAATTGCATGCAGGAATGCCCATTTGTGTGAAGTTTTAGCAAACAGGTTCATAATTTAAAAGAAAATCCATGTGTCAGTCAGAGTTCTATGCAGATGTGGACATTTTTATCTGTTTTGGTAAATTAGTTTTGTGTGGGCCATGGAATAATTCAGACCAGAAGGGCTGAGGGTTCAGGATTCCTTTGATGTGAGACATGAATGGGTTTCCAAGTGCCTTATGGACCTTTTTTAGAGATATTATTCCATGAGCCAAAATTCACGTGGACCAGTTAAGTTAATAAAATGCAGTGAATCAGTAATGTAATGCTGTGGCAATTAAGAAAAATTATATGGAACCTTATGAGCAGGAAGACAGAGAATTAACTAATTACTTGTGCTAATGTTGCATTCATTTTGATTTATATGCATTTTTGTGCTGGAAATACACTAACATCTAGCAGAATGATAAGACAGAGTAACCATTCTTGGTTCATACTCTGTAATTTTCCTTTTTCTCTGGAGCACTGGAAGTTTCCTTCAGACCTATGACTACAGGTCGATGTTAGGGGATATAGCCTGTGGTAGGACACTGCTGCTGCTCTGAATGATAAATTAATTTATTGTATGAGTCCTGCCTGCAAGTCCAGGGTCTAAAGCATGTCTGTAATCAGAATTGTCCGTTAATGAAATCCCTGGGAGATTCCTGGTGAATGAGAGGGGTCTCCAAGACTCTTCTGACTTGAAACAAAACACTGTTACAGTTTGCTGAAATGGAGGGACCAGGCGAGTGCCACATTTCCAGGAAAAGAATGAAGACATCTCTTTGAACCTCGATTAACCTCTTCATTTTTACCAGCCTCAGAAAATTGTATTTTATATTTGAAATAGTTGGCAAGTCATGTTTTTGCTCGAAGGTGAATTTAAAAGGGAAAATCGGTATCAGAATAATTAGGAAAATAATCACCTTACAACCATCCTTAAATACTTTCATGATAATAACTGAGATATCTTTAGGGTATTATTAAATCAGTAATGTTACGAAGCACATGTAGGAAGCAAACAGCCCTAAGAGGATCCTTTCCACATGAACAGATTTATTTTTATGATTGCAAGCCTGTAAAGCTTTCCTAGCTTTGCTGGTTTCCTAAAAAATTGCAACTTTAATAATTTTTGCTTCAGTTTATTTGCACTCAATAAAGTAATGAGGAAAGGTGGTGAACTGAAATATGTGCCTAAATCTCAGGCTGCAGTTGAAAGCAAGCACATGAATATGGAACATCTGACCATTTAGGGAAAATAAAAACCCAACAAAGTCTTGGTCTCTGTCAACTTAAATGGGAGGTTTTTGCCTACAGCTATTTTTCCTTTCTTTCTAAACATGTGGTGTATATTTTCTATGCTGCTACAGATGAGGGCTGCGTATCAAATGTGTGATATTACCTGCACCAACCTGTGGTTAGGAGGAAATGCTCTTAGTAACGTATTTCAATGATAATTTCTTGTTAGACTTAATCTTTTGAAAGACCTCTCAGATATTAAATGCATTTTCTTTATAGTACAGGAACTATTGATTTTAATTTGATTTAAAAAAAAGCCTTTGTCAAGTACTTTCAGCGAGAAAGTCTTATGAAATCTGCACTAGTTAATGAAGTTGCTCCAATTCCCCTTCAAGTTACACCATATTTAAAGGAATGGATTTTGAATCACAAGCGAATATTGCCTGGCATGACTTGGCAGCGCTACTGACGTATTTTGTAGGGCTTGCAATTGTGTTTCACTGAACGCACTTGTGTCACATGGTGCCAGGGGAGGTTTATAGGGTTTATTTCATCCTTTGATTGCATCTAAGAGCAAAGTCATCAAAGGCCTGCTCAGAAAGCCTCTGTGTGCTCGTAACAAAGCAGCCTCCTCTTCTTTTAGCCAAGCAGTCAATAGCAGCTCCAGGAAGGAGAACACTTCATGTGCTGCCGCTGAGATTGAACTCTCACGGAAAGTTCAGCTGCACATGTCAGGGGCACTGAGAGAGCGCCGCAATGTTCGGTGAGCGTCTCTTCTGCCCGCTAACCGCAGATAAACGTCTGCAAAGCTGTTACCTAGCATCAAAAGAAAAGGCTAACTTAGATAAAAGTGCTGCCTTTGGAAGCAGTGCCAAATACATGTGCTCAGGAGGCTGGGCAAGGCGTGCTTTGGTGACCTTTGAATGCTTCACGACCTTCGAAAGCACTTGGGACATCAACCAGTCTTTGAATTAAAACTCTAAGCATGTTTAGAAACTTGGTTACTTATCATTCAATACAATTTTAGCCATAAATATTTATTTTCATGAGAAGTCTAACTTTTTTTTTTTTCTAAAATTGTCCTTAGAATAATGCTTTCTTAGCTTGCTTTAGGGAAAATCTAGTCAAGTTTTCTTTTGGTTAGCTCTGGAGAAATCTTTTCTTCTCAGAAATGGTTTCTCCTGATTACATCACTGGCTCACCACCACCAGCAGCTTCCTGAAAACTAACTTCTGACCTCTGCATGTTGAAAAGCAGATAAAATGATAAAAATTGCTATTATAGTACTTTTTTTAAATGGCAACAAGTGTGTAACCAGTTAAAAAACCAACCAAGCAACCAACAAAGCAAACAAGCATGTTTTTCAAAATTTCCATTAATATCAGATTGCAGATTTATAAATACACAAATAATTGACTAAGTAGTTTGTCATGGGCATCTGTGTGTTCAACAGCTACTGAAATCACATTACCCAGTTCAAATGCATTTTAGTACCAAAAAGGATGCTTGCATGGACTTTCTCAAATTTTTCTTTGATATGTTTCTATTCACTACATCTATTTTCAGTTAAGAAATTCACTTGTAGGACCAAGATTAATGCTTAACCATGTTCTTTATATATTTTATAATTTAATGCAAAAGCAAGGGCAAAATTCTTATTAGACTGGTCTCAAAAAGCTGTAAGTTAAATAAGCTTTTATTCATGGACAGTTTTTTTTTTTTTGCTAAAGTCATAGTGAAGTAGGAGCCTTTGAATACAGCATGAGAAAAATTAGTGGGACAATGTTCATGACAGCTTCTTGCAAAAGGTTATTCATGAAATCGTAAAGAACCTGAAAATCCAGCCCATTTGAAAGGGAAACTGCACGTATCTGCTGATGCTGAGGTATCAGTACATTACCATAATTCTGTAAATAATTTTGGGTTTTGTAAATATTTTCTCTTTAAAAATTCAGGATTAAATGATGCTAAAATGTATGTTGCATGCCGACACTTTGACTATTAGTCATTTAATAAGTTTATGGTTATTAGGAAAAAAAGAGATAATAGTTAATTACTTTTTCCCCATCCTCTTAGCAGTCTTCATGAAAATAAATTAGGTCTTTAAAGACCATGTTATCAACAAGCTCTGTGGCTCTCTGATTATAAGTAGGCAAATAAAGTTCTAATTAAAAAAGCCAAACAGTGGAAGACGCAACAGGTTTAAAATCTGAAAGCTTTTCCCTAGTTTAAGCTCTTTATCAAGTTTCTTTAGGGTTGGAGTTCTGCCTTGTTCTTTCTTTAAGAGCCCTGTTTTCTTTAAATGATATTTCTACACAGAGGTGTAGCAATACTTGCAACTTCATGGGCAACTATTTTAAGTACATTTTTATTTAACTGAGTTACTTTGCTCGCAGGTTTCACATTTTTATGTTGATCAAGTGCTGTCACAAAAATGTCTTCTCATCATGAAGAACTGGAAGAGGTCATCCTGCATCACCTCCAAGAATCAACTGGACAACACCCAGAGCAACCTTCTCTGCCCTCAGACTGCGACCAGGCCCATGAAAAACTCTGTCACTGACAAATTTTGACAATATCTACACATTCTAACTAATATGTGAAAGGGCTCTGAGGAATTATTTATTACTTATTGTGACAAATAACCGTTACCCTCATCAGAAGTCCCTACCTGAATAAGATGGAAAAGACAAATATATTTTAAAGATAATTACTGAAACCAATTTATTTTCTTTTTATTAGTACTATGCTGACCAGATTTTGGCAGCTTGCAAGATTTGCCATAGCAACACATAGTACTTTTCTGCAGAAGAATTATTATATTAAAAGTAAAATAGGCAGCACAAAGGGAGAGAAAGGTTGAAAAGAGGAGAAGGAATAACTTTCTCATTAAAAAGTATTTAAGTATGCAACTGCTGCCTGAAAAATTGCTGTGCCTCACTTTTGTAAAGGCATGAGCCATATTATTTTAACATCTTGCTTTAGAAATTAGTACAGGGATATTGCACACCCCAAGCAAAATCATATTTGGAGCCTAAATAAAGCTTTGTTAACAGAACAGAGGGCACTGCCCCACTGTGTGTTGCTACAGCTCAGTTTATAATCAAAGAAGGTTTTAGACTAGATTAGGACACTATTTATATTTGCTAAATATCAATAAATTATTGAATAAGTAGTGATGAGCTTAAAAAGGAGAAACACTGAACCTAATATACTTGAATTAACATCAAATACAAAAACCCCATTCATAACAGAGTGTTATTTAAACAATACATCTTTATCAAAGGATTTTAAGGGCTAGTACTTGTGATAATTCAGATATTAAATATAAGGTTTTTAAAAGATATTTACTCAAATATATAACTGGATGGTAGTGGATACGTTATAAAATCACAAAAACTTTGATTTTCAGGGTTGAGTTACATAAGAATGTAAAGCATGATGTCAGCTGTCACTTGAATTTAGCAGCATGGGAAATGTTATCTTATTTCACCAGCTTTTTGAGTGGGTCAAGTTTATGTAGTAAAACTTGGATCAGGGTTCAATCTGAGTGATGCTGAATTGAATCAGCTTCAGAAAAAAAATAATTTCAAGCGCATTTGGTGAGGAATTTGGTCCTGCCACTTGGATTCAAGGTGGTCCAAGCCTATCAAGTTTAATTCACTACTCTGTGAGGAAAGAGTAATGTTTAAACTGCAAATCTTTAGTTTTCTAGAGAAAATATGCATGTCAAACTGAGCATGCCCTTTAGCTGAGTTTCAGATCCCTGGGTACCTTCAACAGAGACTGAAACACCTTCTGTGCTTAAACCAGTGAAGGCCCCATGGATTGCACTTGTGGACTTGAAGGAAATTGAGGTGGCCTGAATTTTTCCCTTCTGTTTAAAATTTAATAATCCAAATTAAATTTATTATTATAATTTATTAATATAATTGTGTGGCGTGGAGGAGTGAGCATGTCAAATATTGGGCAAGAGAGACAGCATAACTGGTGAAGAGAAAGCCCTGAAAGTGACCACCCATTTGACTTCACATTTATAACCTTTTCTTTGTCATTTTTTCTTCATTATTCTACATATTCCTGTGAGAATTTGTATTTATTGAATAGTTCTTGGACAGCTTTAAAGGCCTTATCCATTCAATGAGTCATCTTAATCTCAGATTCAGTACTGAAATATTTATTTTATTGTTTTCCTTTTAGTGTTAATAGAGAGAAGATATTAGACAGATAGGGCTGCGGCATAAAAGTTCAAGTGGTGCAATTTGGTTAAACATTTTTAAAACAGCTAGAGAAACAAATTTATTTAGAACATTCAAGTGATTAATCTACCTCTTTCCTCCTGATTGTAGAGCAGAGATCACTAGAGTGGCAGATAGAGGGAGGTAGTTCTAGTAGTTAAACACCCAGTATTTTCCCCAAATCTTTTCCAGGAGATCTGCAGCACAGTAGCCTAAAATAACCCTTTCCTTTGTATTTTGTAAAGGTGCCACAGTTGATTTCTTGTCAATAAGCTGGAACATTGCAAAGGCCACACAATTCAGTTATTCCTGAAGGAGATCCATGTTGTTTTGGGGTTTTGTGTTTGTTTATTTTTTTAAATCAGCCTCTGAAAAATAAAGGCTCTCTTTTTGAAAAACTATCATTATTTGGCATCGTTATTTTATTCTGATAAAAGTGAACATGATCTAAATATTCATGACACTCTTTTGACAAGATGCCCCTAAAAACATGTTGCTCTAAGCTATGATAGATTATCTTTATTAATTGCTCAGAGGTAATTACAATTGATATATGTAGAAATAGTCTCACATGCTCCCTAGTTGCTATAATGAAAGAAGTGTGTATATTTTTTAAGCATGACTGAACAGGAGTCAACTAAAGTAAAGACGTAATCACTCTGATATTCAACCCAACTCTGCCTGTTTCACATCTGGAAAACCTTAAAAATCTTAAAATTAATTTATTGGGCATTTGACAGAAGTGTTCCTGGGAGCGGGAACCCTTCCTCTGCATGTGGTATTGGACTGCTTTGATTATGGTGAACTGCAGCTGAACGGAACTGTGTTGCCTTTAATGCTGATCATTTATATCCTTGTAGTAATAATGTGAGCTCTACATGCCCCCTGTTCCTGTGTCTGGGGTACTCTGGTACCTGTTGCTGTCAGACTGACCTTAGTAGAAGTTAATTTTTAATCACAAATTGGAAACGGAAATTTTTTCACTAGAAGGTAGACTACTGCAATTGTATGTGGAATAAGATCATCAGAGGCCATGGTGTCAGCAGCTGTAACGTGGACAGTGAAAAAAACCTAGGTGCTTGTAGATTTTTTTTCTATGATTTTATTGTAAAATGCTTAGAATCTCATGAAACCTTGAGATCTTTTGATTTAATTTATTTAATTTTAAATAGACTTAAGTGTGTGCACACGGCAAATATTGTGTTCCACTTTTTTTCCAGCACCTTTGGCTGTGGCCCTGATCATGAAAGCCCTGATACTTGATTTTATGGAATGATCAGGGCTTTGGGAAAAAAGTTACTTGCTAATCTATCCCATAAAACTAGTTTAATAAAACCAATAAATAAAAGTAACTAAACAAAAACCCCAGGAAAACAAGCAAACAAATTAACCCACATAAAACCAGAATGGCAGTACCAAAAACCCACAAAACCCCCCACATTTAAAAACATCAAATCTGAAACAGCTTTCAAAGGCTTGTAAGGGCTTTCAACGACCGAGTGTAGGTTTTAGAAAAACTTGCTTTTAAAATAGAAGGATGCAGTTAAAGAAATAGAGAAATGGTAAAAATCCTTTTTTAGAAAAACAGAAAAGTTCTGTGGCTGGAAGGTTGTTTGAGAAAATTCTCACTTTCTTGCTCTGCCTTATTAGTTCAGCTTTCTCCTATGTCTTGTGTGCAATACATCATTTTTTATCTGAATCTCATGTTTTAACATCTCAGGAATCTCCAGGTTTCTTCTAATCAGCTCCAAAACTTTTGTTCAGAGCAGTTCTCTTTAGCAATCTCTTTACGGACCTGTCTCGAAGCTGCTGCTTTGAAATGAAGAGGGGAAAGATCAAAAAGAAAAGGTACCAAATAAAAAAGGTGCTACGCCATAAACTACAAGCAAAGAGATGTCACCTGTACAGTGAAGTTTTGATTCCTTTTCCCTCTGCTGAGGGTTGAAATCCAGTTTTTCCTTGTCCTTACAAGATCCTTGTCAACTGTTTCGTGTCCTGCCGCAAGATGCTCTCGCTCACTCCTCTCAAAACTCTCCTACATTATCTGCAGAAGCGAAGTTGTCCCAAAGAGTTTCACCAGCACTAGATCAGATCAGAAGGATCACTTCTCTAGTCCTGGCTGCTTTTTGTGTGCCATAGAATAGCTTCAGCTCTAATGAGTTCAGGGTACAGGCAAAACTTCTTCAGAGGGTTGTAGAGCAGGTGAGAACTTGGTTCAAGCCTCCTTTCTGAAATGGGCAGAGTAAATTTGTTTATTTCCTTCATTTATTTTTAGTGTCCTAAAAACTTATTACATGAGATGCATATTTTTTACATAGAAAAAGCATCTTTATTTCAGCCAAGACGAGAAGAAATCATTATTTCAATGTGCAGTTTCTTTACACATTTTCAATACACATTTCTGTATCAAGCAGTTATTTGTGCAGTCTGGAAATTAGGGGGTTTGCTTAGGATAAAAAATGATCATATAAAGTAACTAAAAACTGAAATTGTGCTCTGAAATTGACACGTTCTTTTCAGAGAAACATTTATTTGGGAGAGGAAAGTGATGGGTTTTGGGTAGCTCTGTTTGTTGGAAGAATCCTGGAACCCTACACACTTGGAAAACTACACACTTGGCATGGAGATCAGTATGTAATTTCCCCTATATAATGATAATAATGGATTAAAAATTAATATGGAAGACAGAGAAGAAGGACAGGGAGATGAAATAGGAGAGGAAAGGGGATCACCAGTCCCATGTCCATCACTGGTCCAGCTGACAGCATGTCCAGGGTGCTGGGGGGGACACCCAGGCTCTGTGGGGGCACCTTCTCACAGGTAAATCTTCCCCTCCTGTCGCAAGAGTCTCAAAAAGACGACACAGAGTCCAGCGTCTGAGAGAGTAAAGTGAAGCGGAGTTTTTTTATTATTTTACAAAGCGGCTTATATCTTTTAACTCGTTTGAAGTTTACAGAAATGTCAAGAGGCTATTGGACCTCTGGTCAGCCACCTACTAAATTCATTGGTTACTTCTGCTAACACTTATTTTAAAATATTTTTCTAAGCAAGAATGATAACAAACTGCAGCTGCACAAAACTTAATTAATTTACAAAAACTCCCAGAATTGTTTATAATAGTTTTGCTTGGGAAAAAAAAGAAAGAAAGAAATCTCACAAAAGTGCTGAGAAAGTTAAAAGGCTTCACTGCTGACAGCTTTTCTAGCAGTCACACCCTCCCTGGGATTAGGATTCTTGCTCTTCATGTGACTCATGAAAAGGAGTTGGCATTGCAGTGCAGTCTTCTGGACCTCTCTGGAAATGGGTCAGGGGCATTTGAGGGTCTTGTATATATTTAATTTGGCATGAGAATCCCTAGATTCTTCCCCAGGGAGGGAATTCTTTGCATCTGATAACATACCATGGGTCATGTGATCTCTTCTCATGGAGAGTCCTCAAAAAGGGTCTGGGTGTGCTTTGGGGTCCCTGGGGGGCTCAATCCCCCTCTGCTGGCATTGCCCACTCACCATGGACCTACGCTGGAAAACTGGCACCAGAATGGTGCTGCCCCACCTTTCCAGGCACGCCCATTTTAACCTGACCTCTTGTGTGGTCACCAGTGCTTGGGGAGCAGCTGATGCCTTTCCCTGGTCTTAAAATTAAGAGAGCTGAACACAGTTAAGAGGGAAAAAGGGTTTTACCTCGGTGTTTATTGAAGGACCCTCAGGGGCACCGAAATGCACATCGAAATGCACCCCGAAATGCCCCCCGGAGAAATGGCCCCCCACGATGTGATGTGTGTGCAATTACAGGCCTTGCTAATTAGCACATCTATCAAAGATTGCCCAGGGAGGGACTCCAGCGAGACCCCTCAGCGAGGAACCTTCCCCTGGCTGGGCCTGGCTTTGTTTACAGAATGTGTTCTGGAGAGGCCCTCGGGGTCTGGGGTTTCCAGGGTGTTTGGGCTCTTGGCTTAACGGGATATTGGGTGTGAGGGAAGTGATCAGACTTAAAGAATTATAACTGTGTGGGCTAAAAGCACTGAGAATA